>VNJN01005946.1:0-16662 GCA_008042485.1 Drosophila mayri | reverse complement strand
GGAATAAAATTCTGGCCTTGAAAGTCGGCAATGTAAAACCTGAAGAACATGCTCAAAATATGTAAAACCTCAAGAAGATGCACAAAGCATGTAAAACCTGAAGAAGATGCACAAGAAATGTAAAATACTTGACATGATATCTGTAGATATACAAATATGAACATTATTTAGATATTAAACAATTTTAAAACAGTTTTTTCAAAATATATAAGATCCGCAGGGATTATATAATATATTGATCGTAGAGTTTATATCCATGCGAAATATTTTAAATATTTTAAGCCAAGGTTTGCTAAAACTTCTGCTGTAAAATGAATATTTGGTTGAGTAATGGGAAAACAAAGGAGCCAAAGATCCTCTCTAATTAGCAGCACAACACAATCCAGAAAGGGTTCTTGTTGGAGCTCCTCCATTCTATCTATAACCCAGAGCTGGGGGCCTCAGAAAATCAGCATTCGATGACCACAATATGTCTTCATTGCCCGCCAACTGACAGGAACATGCCGAGGTAATCACCGCGCTTGAGGCCATGGAAATCAACAAGGCATTGTTGCACGTTGCACGTTGCAGTTGCAGTTCGATGGTCCGGCCACCGCAGCTGGAGCAGTAAAAGGCCAGCGGAGAAGTCGCAGCTGGTTCCTGCCACGCTCTGCTCTTTTCTGGCCAGCGAACTGCTAACCTGATTCGGTGAGCCTGAAAATCTATCACTTCCTCGGCCCGGCCTGGGCCTCTTGGGCGCCTTTCTTTTGGCCACATTTTTGCCCACAAAAAATGCCAGGCAACTTGATTGACCAGCAGCCAATCGCGTTCTGTTTATGAGCATTTTTTTCTCTTTTTTTTAACTTTATGGCAATACTTTCTAAAGGCACTGACAGTGCCCGCAGTTGTTTTATTACAAATTGGAGTTTGTCCCACAGGCGCCCAAGGCAAGTGGAATTTGCATACGCCAGAGCTTGGGAAGCTGGACTTGTGCCTTGGCTTTTATGTTACATTTTTATAAATATTATTAAGAAAATAAAATAATAAAAATTTAGAATTTGCAGCATATTTTTCCCAACACTTTCCTCTCCGAATTTTGCATGCTGCAGAAGGGCAAAAGTTTTCCCGCAAAAGTTGCCAGTACAATCGAAGAATAAGTTGCCGCCACGCCCAGTTATACTCTCATTATCTTGGCATGTAATTCCCAGACCAGGACTCGCAGGACTATGTGAAAGAGTGTGTGTGTGTGCGTATCGCCGCCTCCATCTTCACATGTGCGTCAGTTTTGTCGCTCGCGGACAATGGCAAAAGTTTCTGTTTCGGCTCGATAAAGTATCTGTTAGATACAATTTACAATATTCTCCCCTTCGTCCCCAGTCTCCATTTGCCAGGCGAAAGTTTCTGGCAGCAAAGTATGGCTTTAATGATAATGACTTTAGCTCCGGCAGAAAGTAGCGCAAAGTTTAGAATACGCCAACGCAACGCTTTTGGGGATTTTCCCAAAAATTCCAAGTGGTTTGAAGAACTTTTCCCCGGCACACACAGATACGCGAATTAGAACGAGTTCGGCGAAGGATGTGTGTGTGTGTGCGTTAACTTTTCCTACGTGTTGGCCATGTGAAACTGATAAGGCAAGGAGGCGGAACCGCTAAGTGGGACAAGGCCAGGCTGTCTATTACGGAATTTGAATGGGTTGTAATGTGATATCGATGGAGCTGGTACCAATGTATGATGGTATGCCTGTACCTCCAGGGCCTGCAGATCGTGTCCCAGCATTCGCCAGCGATTTACTTTTATCACAATCGCAGCAACAACTTCGGACAATGTCAGCGATTTATTGCATCAGCTTGCATCCAACTAACTAACAACACGGCGGCCTCAGACACTTGGTTACGTTGTAATCGCCGAGAGCTGGAGTAGAAGCTAGAGCTGAAGGCAGAGCCAGAGCCAGAGCAGTTACAGATACAGATACAGAGATACGCGGATAGCCAGCAACAACAAACAAGCATCCTCAGCAGCCCGTAGCTACCAAAAACCCCAATCTTCCGTTACCGTCCCGCTCTGCTTCTCGTTGGTTCCCATCAACGCGCAGCTAATCTGCACTGGAAGGAAAGTCTTATAGGACCTTTAAGTAGTTCTCATCTCAGAGAAATTAATTACATTTCTAAGAGGGATTTGTATATATTTCCATGAACAAGAAAGAAAAATTAAATCCTACTTAAAACGAACCTCTCTTACCAACTATTTTCCTCTGTGCAGCTTCAGTTTCTCTAGGGTTCGTTGCTGTTGTCAACTTCTTAGTTGCCGTCGTCATCTCCTCCTCGTCAACATCAGCGGCTGCAGTCCGCGGAAAAGCCTTCTCCCAGCATCCCAGCATCAACAGCAGACTGCAGTCCCAGGCTGTTAAGAGTTCAACTCGTGATGTTTAAGTGGTTTAAGCCAAGGTAACGATTTCCTCATTGGTCTACAATCCTCCAGTTGCTGTTGTTGCCGGCGACATTCTGTCATGCCACGATCACGAACCATTCGTAACACATTTGTTGCAATTTTCGTCGCTATTTGTTAAGGTTCAGGCGGAGTTCAGTGGCGGACCAAAAGGGACTTTGCCGCTAAAACGTTGTAAAATATGTACTAAACACAGCAGGATAAAACGATTGATTGAATTGATTCAGGTGAGGTGTCTGCCGTGTGTTGCATCATCGAAGAACACAATTTATTGCAACACAAACGGTAACGAAGTCTGTAAATTATTTGGTAAGTATCTCTAGGAATCAGCAGCAATGTTAGTTAGTGGCTAACTGTTGGCTTTTTAGTTTTTAAATAAAAAATTGCATTAAATTTATTAATTTCAATTCAAAAAGCCTTATTCTTTCTATATTTATTAAGTTAATAAATCTACATACTAAATGTAGTCAAAAGTAGCTCCGCTTTACTTAATGCATACATTTAATGCCGCTGAAATCGTGTGGCAAATCGCCATTTCAAGGTGTTAATGGCCGCCTGCTAAAGCGGTTATCCTATTTGCACTCGCATTAAATTCACTTCCGTTAGGCGAGCAGCGACTTCCGCTTTGGCAGGATAAGAGATAGAAAGCGAGAAGGGGAAAGAGGGCCGGTGGGGAAAACAGGTGTAAACTGTGACGCCGCCAACGGGCGACACATTTGGCAGCTATTCAAGTGTGATAACAACAATGTGCCAAAGCCGCTCGAAAGGGACGCGGCGTGAGGGAAAACAAAGCGGGCGAGGAAGAGTAAATCAAATTGAATAATTGCCACCACCATACGGGGGCAGATGGAGATAGAGAGATGCAGAGATGACGAGATGGGCAGAAGGAGACAGCTGGCAGGGACATATGATCGAGGCAGCGCCAGCAAAAACAAACGCAGCCTAACAAGCCTAGGCAACAATAACAATAACAGTGAAAGGACATAGCCATAGCCTTGTTGCAAACACTGAAACAAAATAGGATTAAAAAACGACTAAAAACAATCCAAATTCTAATGGAGAATGACTTTAAATAAAGTCAAGAGTAACCTAAAGCTCCAATAAATTTTAAACTTCTGGATATACAGTAGTTCCTAAAGTATTCTGATTTTTCGCAGTGCCTCCTGCCATTCCGCTGCGATGAGATGCGCTGCGATGCGGACTTCAATTCAATCAATTGAACGTGCCACGAATGGTTAGCAATAACAAAATACACTCCAGTGGGTTGAAAGAGCGGTGGTGGCGGAAACAAGGACCATGGACCAAGGACTATGGACCGGGACCGCCAGTCGCAGAGTGAGAAGACCAACTGGCGTGTGAAATTGACAATGCAGCTGCAAGGGAGAGGACACTGACCAAAAAAAGGGAAACCAATTGCAGTAATATCGAACATTTAAGGTAATAAATGAAGCTGTACTTATGCCTTGCAATATATATATTTTTCCAGTGTATTGAAAATATTTTTGCACGCGACAAACGACCAACGTGCAGGATTAAGAGCCAGGCACACCTGACACTCGCTGGCTGGCTCGCCGGTCCAGCGTTCCTGTCCGGCTTTACTTCATGAAAATGTCCTGTACGCCTGTCCGCGCGTCCTGTCCCCTGTCGGCATGTCTCATTGATTGACTAGGACACACACACACACACCTCGGAACCGGACATTTTTGCATAAAACTGAGCTGGCTGAAATCAAGCAAATAAAACTTATTTAGGTTGCGGGGGGCGGGGGGATGGGAGGACCTGTGATTTTCAATATTTGCACCGGCCCATGTGCCATAACAGGTGTTGATATGTTTATATGGTGCCTAATGGAAGGGGCCTGCGATGCGAGTCGTGTGGCGAGGTGCGTGCAATTTGCACAAATTGCTAACAGACCGCACCGCGGATGCGAGACGCGAGTTCGTGGTGGGATTTGCCTGGTTATCAATTAAACAATTAGCGGGCCATTATTTGGATAGGCTCTCAGAGCCGCTCCCACGGGAACCGCTGCAGCTCCCACTTCGAGCGTTTGTCAAATAATTGTCTTGCCAACCATCGCGATTTTACCATTTCCCCGGCCTGTCTATCTGTCTGTCTGTATGTTTACCGTTGGCACTCGGGGGCGTTAAAGCCTCTGGATTGCATGACAATCCTACTGCAGTCGGGGAGACGTATCTTAAAGCTTAAGAAGTTCCAAGAATTTATATATAAGGTAATTCTTTATTTTAAGGATTATTTTAAATATGTAAGACATGTTCCCAGCGGCAGAGACAAGGCGAGGCGCCGCTTTTTAAATTAAAAACTAAAATCGATTGACATTCAATTTGAGCAGGCATCTCCTTGGGCGCCTTGCCCTCCCCCCTATGCCCCCCTATGTCGTATTTCAAGTCAACATTTGTCGCTATAAATTCGCCAGTGCCGAAGTTCTGCGCATTTCCTTGACTCTGTCGCGGATGTTGGCAGCCGCTGAGAATCTGAGCGAGTATCTCAGTATCTGCGATGCGATGGGATGCGATGCGTGTGCGTGCGTAAGATACGCGCACTCGGAGACAGATGAGGCCGAAGCTGTGAGCTGGAAACAGGGAGTGCTTCTGGCTTCTGGGAAGCAGCTTCCTTCCCAGCGACAGCTTCCTTGGCAGCTGATACAGCGACGGAGCCAGCTAGGGACGACATCCAATACATGCTGACATGTGTGTGCCACCCAATGGAGATGGATCTGGGAGATTGGAGAATCGGAGGTGAAGGCAACTGGCATCCGCATTGCAGGGATCAGTGGCTTTCAATGATTAGCCAAAGCAGCAAACAGTCTTAGAAAGGATTTAGAAATAGAAATATCTTTAAGAGAATCAATATTATAAATAGAAAAAGCTGGATATATGCTTGAACTTTATTTATTTTTCCTAGTTTATAGCAATAAACACCTCGATAACTGACTGTCATCACTCCAGCCATTCTCCACCGCAGGTTCAACTTCGACTTCAGCTTTGGCTCCTGTAACCGTATCTGTATCCGCATCTCTACATTAATGTATCTGTGCATCCACACACTCGACATATCTGCTGCCATGTGGCTTTCCGCGTTTGCGTGCAAATTTTGTGACACTTCGCCCACGGGAGCGTTTTTTGCAACTTTGGCAGCTGAGCGCTGATCCAAGCTGCCTCCTGCCGCGGCGCTACACCTCTCCGCTCTATTAATCCTTGCTGACACTGACAAAGTGGGACAGGTGCACCGAGAGAAATATGCAGGGATTTAGCTACCTGATTAGGGAAGGTTTCATTCAAGTCTAAAGATAAGAAAACCTTTAAAACCAATTTTACTCTTGAGGTAATCTCATTATTAGGTTTTTCTCTAGTTACATGTATTTTTAAGACAGTTTTCAAAGTCTTTTCTATCTGTGACAATTGTTATATTTTTCCTCTTATAAAGCTTGCATTAATTACCTCGATTTACTGCTATTTTAAAGTGGTTTCTTTCGTTTTCTACATCTCAAGTGGCTCCAGGAAATGACTGATTAAATTTCCAGCATTGCAGTTAGTTCAACCCTTCATTAAGTGCCACTCCCACCGCGCAATTCTCAAAAGGCGGAGGCGGAGGCGACGGCACCGATGGCGTGTGCATAATTTCCCATCTCGAGAGCCGAATAGAAAGAAAGGCTGGCTGGAGAGCTGAAGAGTTGATGCAACAAGTTGCAGCCGCTTTTAATTGATATTAATTTAATTGACACTCGAGCCGAGTTGTGAACTCGAGTGGCGTTTTGGGCTCGTTCTGGTGCTGGTTCTGGATCCCTCCTCCTTTATTTTTACACTCTCCTGACTAATCGCGTGGGCTTAGCCCGCCTTGTCAGCCGGCAAAGTGGCGGCTTCAATGAGCTTGGCTGTAAACATGGCTTTCCGGACGGGGCAGGGGGAAAGCGGGGTGGTTGTGCATTTTATGAGTTTCCATTTAAGTTCAATTAGGTTTGCACTTGCGATTTGCATAATGAGCCAAGTGTTGGCCAAGTGTGAGAGCTTCATGAAGTGGTAGATACTTAAACTATATTGCAGAGTTGAAAAACTGGCAAGTAAATGGGGAAAAACTTGCAGAATAAATATCGATCTTGGGAAAAATGCTTTGGTTGTTATACTTATGATCCACTTAATGTATTTGAAATGTTCTGAAAAACTCAAATACTTTTAAGGGAAAGGATTATGAACTAGAGGACTAGACGATATTTTGCCGATCTAGTAAATAAATTATAGCCAGTAGATCGGCACCCAATCATAACGGTTACCGGCTCTGTGGAGGGACCTGCATCTGCATCTCCTCCGTGGGCTTCGTGCCGCCATGCCATCATCCTCGTCGTCGTCGCAAGATGCAGACGCTCTAATCGCTCATTAAACGGCCACAATTTGCCCGCTCGGCGTTGCATTTAAATTACTTTCCCATTGGCCCGGCCGGCAGCGAACCTGGCTGCAAAAAATTTGTTTATGAGGGCCAGCACAGAATAGACCTTTTAACTAAAACTAAAGCTCATAACTCTGCCAACCGACTGGGCCCCGACTCTGTTGGACAATCGAGTCGCGTGAATTTCAGCAATCAGGCGAGGCCGGCTCGTGGAAGTTCCCAAGTCGCAGCTGAAAACTTGGAAAAACTAAGAAAACTCTCTGGCAGTTGCAACTCCCCCGCGACTGTCCCCCCGTTGCAGTCGCATTCATCAAAAAACGCCAAAGTCGTGCAGTTTGGTTTCCTTTCCGAGTCCCAGGCCCCACCCGCATCCTGGTGGGGTTCTGTTCTGCCCTTCGCCCCGTTCCCTTATTGCAATTGGCATGCCATGCCGCAGTTTTCCCCCCTGTTTTTCTTCAGAATTTTTCCTGCTCTTTGAGGAAGAGATATGCATAGGCACAGCCAGCTGACCGGCGTGATATTATAAATTTAACTTGGGTCCAGCGAGCTGGTTCCTTCTCATGGGAAGTTGCTTTCTCAAATCTTTCAGAATTTGATTCTAAATCCAAATTGGAGTTAGAGTTATTTGTCTTGCCTTTCTTTTTTTGTGGGCTAAATCAGAGAGATTTCAGCTGCTATATAAATGGGTTAGGAAATTATTGCGACTCTTATTTAGATGCTTTTCCATTTAATTTCCATCTAAAGAATTTCCGCTTGGCTCATTTTGCGTCTTGAATCGATTGAATCGATTGAAATGGACAAAAATAAAGTACATATCAGAGCAATCCCAGGCAGCTGACTCACTTTTCCACTCCCTTGGCCGCCCGAGCACTTCAAAAGGAATTTCAAACATTTATTAACGCCCTGCTCGGGAGCGGGCTCATAACTGTTGTAAATTACTTGGCCAGGTTGTAAATATTAATAACCAAAGGGTGGAGCGCCGGGCCCGAAATAGAGTCCCAGAGATTGGGGCTGAGCGGAGCTGAGGAACCAATTAAGCGGATTTCAAGTGCTACGAAAATAACGCCACAGCACAGCAAAAAGGTGACGAAGCGAGGAAACTCGAGGAAACTCCGGGAAAACGCCACTCGACTATTACATAAGGCAGATGCTGAGGAGGGCGATAGTGCGAGATAATGGCGTGGAGTGAAATCGGGGGACTGACATTGAAATGTGGCGCGTGCAGCAATGCAAACAAAATTAAAAATAAACATCGGGGAAAGCCGGCAAAGGAATGGTGAGGAAAGTTGCGTCTGCAGCATAAATTAAACTGCATTGCTGCATTAAGAGATCAAACAGCCGAGAGGATAACGAGGGCGGGAAGTCCCAGCAGGAGGCAGCATCTGCTCCTCGAGCATTTAAAATGCTGTAAATTTTAATTAGACGAGATGCCTGCACCCCGAATTCGGAGGCAAGGCACTAAAAGATTTATTTGCCAAGTACGTATTCGAGTAAGGAGATCAAGGTGAATAATCACGGCAGATTAAGCCATGAGTATCTGTGCTTTCACGGGAAAGAAAACTCTCTTAACTTCCTGGTATCAATAGCCAGATTCAAGAGCAGTTACCATTGCCAGTTCGGCGTCAAGAAGTTGGCCATAAATAAAAATCATGACAACATTTAACCCCCGGCCAAGTGAACTCTTTGCACAAAAGGCTCCAGACCAAGGAGTAGATCCGAAAGAAGTCGAGATGCCAGGCGATTCGAAATAAATCGCAATTTTCGAGGTCTCTTTGTTTTCCATTTGCCGCAAATTGCAATGAGACACTGTTGACAACTCGATGGGAGATGCATGAAGAATATCTGGTAATTTTAGTTCTTTTTTATAGAAACTATTTTTTTTTTTTTAAATATATTATAGCTGCAGTTATTAAACCAGGATGGTTTTTGAAAATATTTATATATAGATTATGAAAAACAATTATGCTTTTACCAAACTCTTTACAGAAATGTACCCTTTTCCCTATACTCTAGCTCTAGTGGTACCTCCATCATCACTGGTCCTGCCCCCAAGATCCAAGCCCATCTCCCATCCATTGGCCAGCTTATCAAAAATTGCTAGACATTGCAGCGAACCGGGAATGCTGCTAGGTAAGAACATTGTTCGACTGCGCCTTGGAATCAGCAATAAACGAAACAAAATGAAACTTACACTTTTCAGCGGACCCAGCGCTTCCTCCGAGATGTCGGCATAGCCACAATTCCTGACATTCGCTGGCTGAGATTAATGCGCCTTTGGTTGCAGCCGCCAAGCCGCCAAGTCGGCGAGGGCAGGTCAAGGGCCTGCTGTACGTAGCGTCTGGGGCCGCAAAAGTTCTGCCCTATACTCTAAACAAGGACGGGTTCAAGGGCTTTTTGATGAAAAACAGCATGGACTGTGTTTGTAAATATAAAAGAGCTGAAGGGAGAGAAGATGCGGACTTAAATGTATTAACAAAAGAGCTTAAATTCCAAGTAACATATTATAGAGAGAAATAATGTAAAACTTAAATTAAATAACCTGTTTAAAAGGTCTATTAATATTTGATTATTGTTATATCAGAAATATAAACAAATCTTAGGGTATTACAACTTATCCAAATCCCCATTCTAGCTCAGTTTCCTTGCTCTTTTTTTGGGCCTTTTTGTCGACCTCAGTCGCCGTTTCAGTTCCAGTCTCGGATTGCGCAATAAGAGCCCTCAGAAAAAGAAAAAAAAACAGAATAAGACTGCGGTGAGGCTGAGGCTGGGGAGAGCCTGGAGAAGAACGAGGCGAAGAAGGAGCCACACAGCAAATTGTTAAAAATAATTTATATTAAAACGTAGCACAAAAAGACATTGCAATGAAAATTGTGCAAACAATTCGAGTCCAGAGAAAAAAGCGAGGAGGAGATGCCAGCCAGAGATCCAGCAATTGCGATAAGCGAGCAGGATTTGGGAGGGGATGGGAGCCTGGGACTCCAGCCCGAGGCCCAGGAGCTGGGCCCAGAGCTGCAAACAAATGTCCAAATGATATTTTGTCATAATAAATGGCACAACTATGATTATTTATGACTCGAAATGCGATCGCTGCCCCGCACTCTGCCGCCCCTACCGCCAACTCGGTCAATTTAAGTCTCATAATCGGAGACGAGACGAGGAGCTATGGTCATGATTTCGATTTCTTGCCCGGCCATGTAATTTATAGTGCCAAGAGTATTGAATGCCGCCGGAATCCCGCTTCTTCTTGTATTTTCATGCCCCTTTTTATGGCAATCAAAGCGCGACTTACGCCACGAACAGCCAGCGATAATGCCGTTTTTTTGCCTTCCAATTCCAATTCCAAATCCGAAACCGATTCCCTATGTTGATTCGCCGGCTTCGGTTTTAGCTCTCTGCGGCTTCGATTTCCCCTGTTTATTGCTCGGTTCTAGGTCTCAATTGTGCCTGATTGTTGTTGTTTGAGGCATCATTAGAAGAACGTAAATCAAAGAGTTTTTTTCGTGTAGTTTTATGACTTTTTTGCTGAGAGCTGCACCATTTATGGACCGCAATTGAGGCAACAGTTTTAAGACAGTTTCAGGAGAGATTAAGCCAAGAATGCACTGGGCTCATTTAGATGCCCATTAGAGGTGGTTTCGGGGTCTTGGAAGGGGTATAAATTTCTGGAAAAGCCGTGATTGCTTGATTTATTCCTAAAACAAATGGGGGAAAGGGTTCTCTCTAGCTGATAATATAAAATATAATAAATATAATAATGCTTTAGAAACAAAGCAATAAACCTCTTTAGTTCCAACAAACATTTTTCCTTGCTATCCCTGTTTTCTAATTTTTTGCTTCGATTGGATTTCTTTCCCCTCCCTTCCTGTAAATCCCCGAAAATCCCTTTGTTTGCTTGACTTTAAAGGATTTCTGTGGCCATTTATTGCCATATACATTTCGGTATTTTCGTGCCACTACCAACTGTCAATAAGTCCTTACTCTGTCAGCACACATGACACCCGTTCCGTTTCCTCACTTAACCTCTTGCAATCCCACTTCCACTTCCACATCCACTTCCTCCCCATCCCCATCCTCGTTCCCGGCGCTGTCGCCGTTTTTTGCGCTCTCGCTTTTTTCAGCGTTTTCAAATTAAACTTAAACTTTTTTCATTTCCATTCAGCACACATAGAAAAACTCCCTACGAGCCTCGATTCCGCTGCGCACATGCGTTTCAATTCCACATCTTTTTTATTTCGGTTTTTTTTTCGCTTGAGAGTCTGATTCCTGGTATGCCGCGTGCTCAGCGTGTTGTTTGCTTATTTGAAGTTTCCGCTGGGAGCTGAGTTTCAGTTCTGCTCGGGGAGAGTTGGGAGCTAGGGACCGGAGGCGGAGACGCAGCCGAAGCCGGAGCCAACGAGCGCGCAATATTAAATCGTCTGTATTGTTTACAATCAGAAAGCGTTTTATAGACTTTATATAGACGAACGAGTCAACACAACACACAGAACGAGAACGAGTCAAATGAAAGCGGGGGAAACATATTGATCCGAACCGAAGCCCGTTCCCTGTTCCCCAATTCACCAGAATTCTATGGTCGATGGTCGGGGCCACTGGGGAGTCGCAGTTGAGCAATTTCTGTTTCGATTTTGCCTTGGCGAATTTTCGAGCTGGCAAAAGTCACGTTTTAATCGCCATACATATCGCACAAATCATTAATCAAAATTAAACAATAATTATTTGGGCGAAATCACGAGGAGCGATATTTCTTCAGGTGTTTCTTCTGCTCGCTCGGTCTCGGGCTTTGTGGGTGCGTCGAAGGCTATAAAAACCGACTTTGTGCGGTTTTAATTGAGCTTTAATTATGCCTAATTAAGCGTGGAAATAAGTTGTTGCTTATTTTTTTCTCCCTTTTTTCGGAGTTTTTTTTTTGCATATCACTTAAACTTTTTGCGGCAGCGTGTGAACATCATTAACATATTCGGGACTGGGGCAGTCAGCTTGGTCTGGTCTGGAGCTAACCCATATGAGGAGCATAATTAAGATGTCTGAGATGTCTGAGAAAAAAAAAGCTATATAGCTTATCAGTAAACACAGTTCAGCTCAATTTTACCTTTTGCTATTATGAATTTTTCTAGGTTTTTTTAACATAACTTTTTCTGAGAAAACTATTTTCCATTTAAAATTAAAACTTAAAATTTGCTACAACAGTATTTCTTAATAAAAGAAAATAAACACTAAAACTCTTGCCAAAAAATGTTCAAATAAACAATCCACTGAATGTCCTTATCCTTCTCCGTTTTGAATTCATTATTATCTCGCTCTGATTTCCCACACTCCCAAAGTAGTAATCTTTTTGTCCTCGAAGCGTTGCTCTCATTTAAAGTTTTGAAATGGCACTGAGTGCCTCATAACTGTAATCCAAATAGCACATATAGCGCATATCGACTGAAAAGACCAACAAGAACTCGATTTTGCTGGGTAAACAGAGAAGGAACTGCGAGCAGAGCCACAGGGACCCCCGGGAATCCACCAGTGGAGCCACCAGCACAAAGTAATTGATTGTTTATGGTCGTACATTTTATGTGTGCCGCAATTTCGAGGAGCGGGAGGTGGGAAGGGGAAAATATTGACCATTTGCTAAACGATAATTCAAAATATTAAATCGACAATTTCAATTTGAGGCGAAATGTGGAAATACTCCGCCGCCGGGGGACTGGGATGGACTGGAGTTCACACATGACTCCTCCCCGGCTGTAAATATAAACATAAACTCTCCACTTAATAAAGGCGAGTGCCCTGCCATGGCCTTTAACCCCTTAACCCCTCTGTCCTTCTGGCCCCGTTCGGAATCAATCGAACGTGTAATAAAATGCAATTTTTGCAACAACGTCGCCTGCTCCGCCGATAAAGCGCCGCCCAGTTTTCTTTTTATTTTTCCATTTACTCCTCTAGCTCCCAGACCCCGGGGGGTAGCTAGGGCTTAGCCCTTTGGCACTTTAGGGTTCAATTGCTGTGTAAATGCCACTGCTGCCCCACCTTGGCCTGTGGCGTGTTAAAAAACCCAAACTCAGTTACAAGTTTATCGACCAGCGCACACATAACAAAAACAAAACAAAATTATACTCAATGTTGCCGGTCATTGTTGTTGCCACTTGTTTGTTGTTATTATTTACAAGCAATTTAAACAATCTGTTTGCTCTCAGGGTTTACCCCGCCAACTCCCCGGTTTTTTTTCGTGGCTTCACAGCAATGTAAACAGAAAGCGGTTATTTTGATTTTAATGGTTATTAAAAAAAATCTTGAATTACATAATTTATTTGCTTTCAAGATAATCGGTATTATTGTCAAGCCTTACTTACAGGAGAATTACTAGTTGGGAAACACAATTAATGCGATATAAAAACAGGACAGGTGGGGTGTTAGGAATATTATAAATTTAATTTTAAATATTATCTTATATTACCTTCATAAAATGCTTTAATAAATACCAAACTATGTGCACCCTTGAATCTTTTTAAAGCATTCGCAACCCCCACTTAATCACTGTCCAACCAAAAAATTCTATAATAAATAATTGCTTTTAATACCATATACCTTTTTCCCATTCCACTTCGACTCGTTTCAGCAAAATCGCAATAATATTTTGGCATTCAATCGATTAGTTACGGTCGATTTCATAAATTTTCATAAACAAATTTGTTCAAGGAACAGCCAGGCAGCCGGACAGCCTCCCTCGATCCCCTGGTCGCGCCCCTGATTCTTTTGGCAATGTACTGAAAAGTAAATAATGCAATTTGCCACGCAAAAAGCGAACTCAAGGAGAGACCTTTTGTGAGCTGCTCTGGCGTCTGCTGCAGTTGAGCAATTATGTAATTTTTAATAGTCGCCGACGGGGGCCAGAACTACGTTACGCATTTTACGAGCCGGGGGAGGGGGCTGCTTGTAAAAGTCGAAGAATAATTTATTATTGTCAGTCGGCGGAGAGCAACCCTCGGCGCTGAAATGATGGAAAACGATTAAAAATCAGTCAAAAACGTAATAAACAGTGCACTGGGAAAAAAAACTATGGCTTAAGTCAGAAGATGAAGAACTTCTTTTATTATTTCTATAAGTTAAATCGTTATTTTGGTATTTAAATGGTTATAGGAAATAGTTGCAGGAGCTCATACGTGACGCAGTTCGTCCTTGGACCAAGTCCAGGACTCCCCTCTGGCGCTCTACGTGTTAATTGTGGCAACTGCTCTGCTGTGACTTCTGTCCATTTGAGTTGGCCATCGGTACGTGCGGGCAGCGTAAGGACTGCAAAGGAAAACTCGGAAATAAAATATGACTGACCCGAGCACATGGGACAGCGCACACATAAACTTGGGGCAGCCAGGGGTTAAGTATTTTCGGGAAAGCGTTTAGTGCTCGATGCGCCATAAACTTGTGGATTTAACTAGCTGAGCAGAAAGTAAACGGAATAAGGGGACATTTTATTTTTGACATCGTCCTGGCTTTATTTTAAAACCATTTCAAGGTAACATTTTAGAAAAATCTCTTTAAAATTAATAAAAATAAATCGGCCACAAAGTCCTCTTATAAATTTTATTTTTATTAATTTCTGTTTCTAAATTTTATTTTTATACATTTTTATCTTAAAGTATTTCCCCTTTAAACCTAATTAGCATTGCCTTTTCCTGGGGATTATCCCTTCCACTTAAAGGACACTTGCCGGCACCTACCTAACTCCACATTTCTTTTTTGCTGGTCAGTTACAGTGACCCCCGGGTCATTGCCCCATATTCCAGTTAACTAAAAACAAAAAAAAAAAAAGAAAAATAAAGGAAAACTAAAGGACCGGAGACCATCAGCGGGTCCGAAACCGAAACCATTCCTGACGGGAGGCTGCGCCACTTGAGCTGCGCTTTTTCAACTTTGTTCGCGGACTCTTTATGACGGCGATGAGGATGAACTGGCCACCGGCTGCTCCCCGGCTAGCTGGGACCGCTGGCTACTCGAAACGCTGGCAAAACCGCAACTTAATAATTTTCGCTTCTGCGGCAATTAAAAATTTTTACCTTATTTGCTCCAGTTTTTTATGTTTTTAGTTTTTCGGTGGAGTCGCTGGAGTGGAGCCTGGACAGGAGCCAGAGTCCGAGTCCGAGTCCGGGACTTATCTGTTTCAGTTGCAACATTTTGTGCATGGTCATTTACTTTTCGCCCTCAGCCCTTCACTGGGCCAAGTTGCGATGTTACTAATTAAAAACGCAAATGGGTTTATGATGTTGCACAAGTTGCGGTTGCCGCGGGGCGGCGGGTATTATTTTTTACTGCTGTCGCTGCAGAATTGTAACATGACAAAAAAGCTGAAAAGAAGTTATAAAGAAAAGCGTAAAAAGAGCGCGCAACATTAAAACAAATTTTCCTCGCTTCTTTTTTCGTATTTTTTGGGACAAATACAAAACAGGACCCTCTCCTCATCTCTCGCTGGGTTTTCCACATTTTCTCGCCTTTCTCCCGCCTTGCGGTTGCTTGGGGCTGCTGCTCCTTTTGTTGGGTTTTCCGGACCAGCTCCTCCTCGTTCTCGGGTAGAAGCGGAGCCCTCTTGGACCTCCTCTGACTTTATCGCCATCCGTAGCTGGAGCTGCGGACTCCTCCGCGCTTTTCACGCTCTTCACATTGCTCTGGCATGTTTTGTGTTTTATTAGCGTGAAAATTTTTCAAAGGTGTCAGCACTTTTTGGGTCCTTGTTTTTGCTGTTTTTGTTTGCTTGTTTCCAAGAAATGGTTGACTTTTTTCTCGCATTTTTTTTGAATGCTTTGCGAATTTGTATTTGTCAAAAAGGAAATAAAGAAATCGGAGGCATCCAAAGGGAGATGTTAAGTGCTGGGGAAATGCGAAAAATATGTATGTACATATATTTCGTTGGTTGAGAAAATCATTAAAGGCAGCAAATTTTCAATTTCCAGCTTAGGAAGTTGTAATTAATTATTTTTCGGTAACTCTTTGGTTAATCCCCGGCTGCCAGCTTAGTTAGTTTCGCATTAAAGATTCCTCCATCAACTATTCCCTTAATGGCCGGCAGCAGACCCTAAGCCCCAAGGCCAAAACCGAACCCTTGCTGACCGGAAATCCCCAACGGCCCGCTCCTGAGGCTGCTGGGCTGCCATTGTGTAATATCCGTTGACTATTATTCTAATTCATGCTGAAAATTAAAAAGCTGCCTATGAGCCTTGCCCTGCCCTGACCAACCCCAAAAACCCCAATCCCCTCGCCGAGTTGTTATTGTGCGAGTTCAGCGAAAATTTCATGGAAAATAAAACCCAGAAAAAGGAAGAGCCAAACCAAAACTCCTTTTTGAATAGACGATGGCATTATGTTGCCAGCACCGCTGTCGCTGCCGTTGTTTTTCGGGGGCTTTCGGCATCCTTTCCTGTTTTTGTATTCAAAATAAAGCGACCGCATCAACGAAATATGAAATAGCACAAAAATAATATTCACTCTGTGCATGGAAATATGAAAAAAATTAACATATAAATTAGCACAGCAGACAAAGTGTTTTGGGGGCGAAGGTTCCCTCTCGGCTCGGGCTAGAAGAAAGCCGGAGGGTCTGACTCCTTTTGTTTTTGAAAACAATTTCGGTGGCATAAATTTACGACTGGCAATTAAAAATATTTTGTAATTTTTCGCAGTCGAGTGCATTTGTTGTGGGCGGAGGAAAATGTTTTAATTAAATGTGCAACAATGTTTATAACAATTGAATGGGACATTACACCAGATGGCTAGATCTTTTGTTAGGAATTTTGTGGGCATATGTATTCTTTTAGAAAGAATCAAAATTTTTAAGCATGGCTAGTTTCGTTTTACCTTTCTTTT
>VNJN01005945.1:11296-24280 GCA_008042485.1 Drosophila mayri | reverse complement strand
GGTACAGGAGATTCAGTGGCTCACAGCTGAATCAACGACCAACGTCATATTTGCTTATAATTAATGAGAAACTTATATGTTATTGAGAAACTTATGTTAATATGAGAGAGTCCCCCACCTACCTATAAGTAAAGCTAGTAAGAAATTTTTTCAACCCGAAGTGGTCCTCGAACCCGGGTTTCAGGTCTGATATGCCTCGGCATTCAGACCTTCTTACCCACCTGGCCATTGCAGGCACTGAAAGCGCCTCGGCGATTTGTACATATGAAGAGCAAAGCTTAGAAAGCTTAGTATGGCATGGGCTAAAAATAGATCAATGCTAACATAGTATGTAATGTTAAAACTATTTAAGCAACTGTTAAATTACAGTTCTGTAATTGCTATGTAAAATCTTACAGCTTCTGGGTGAGAGGAAGGGGAGGGAAAGAGAGCAATGGATTTGATCGCTCTGTTACATATGAAACCCATGTAAAAAAGCTGTAAGCTTACAGCGTTAACAATTTAAGGCTTCGATCGAGAAGTCGCGGGTTCGAATCCCCCACAAATACGATTTTTCAATATAGTTTTTTTTTATTTTTTTTATTATGAATTAAACTTTTTTTTTTATTCTTTTTTTATGTTAAAGATGATTTCAAGTCTTAGATTTGCAAAATGCAAGGGTATATGGTATAGACATCGGCGAACCGAAGTTCTTCCTTCCTTTCTTGTTTGTCATATTTTTTATAAATAATTATAAGGTAGAAAATTATATATTATACAACTTTAGAGGTATTATTTAGTTTAAAAAAATCTGTATTGCATTTAAAGCTCTTAAAAGACTTTCCTAAACTAAGTTATATATAAATATTTTCGTTGCCTTCTTTGAGATACTTTTAGGGTTTTAAAAAATGTAGTAAGGGCTGGATTTATACAGTTATATTAATGTTATTTTATAAATATTATATAAATAATTATATTCTTTATATTAAAATTGTTTATGTTTATTGATTTTATATTTAAATTTTCTTTATTAAATTTGCCTTATTTCTATTCACTTACTTGGCACACAATCCCTATTGGTGGCTCCTCCAAAGTCCTGATTGTTGCTCTGATCATTCGAAGAGCAGGTGAAGCCCAAGGCCGGATTGTTGAACTGGGCGGATGTGGGCGTGGTGCAGGACGAAAGGCCGCTGCTGGCCAAATATGGCGAATAAGCCGAGGCCGCTGATCCATAACCCCAGTGCGTATTGCTAGCACCTGCAAGAAAGTAAAGTTAAAAGAATAAGTTTATAAATAATTAACGCAAAAAAAAGAATATACAAAATATACTTAAACTGAATTTAAAAAAAACCTAAGAATATATACAAAATATAATCCAAATAAGCTTCCAGAGATTGCCCTATTTCCTTTAGAAAAAAATTACTTAATATATAAGGATTAAAATAAGTAATAAAAATCCAAAAGATTTAAGACAAGCCCCTAGAGATTTCAGATTTTTTTACCCAAAATTTATGGCCTATAGGGGCCGCTAATTGGAGGTTATAGCCTCCACACACAGAGCCATTTTCCGGCTGTATCTCCGCTCATTATGCGGGACCTCTTCCGCCATTTTGCCGAGGCAGGAAATACATAACAAACAAAAAAAAAAACAGGAAAAAGAACGCCAAAAATCACAAACAAATCATTGGAATGAACCCGGACCAAAGTCCTGCCAAAAATCGTTTCCATTTTTCGGACTATCGACGGGGTCCAACAAAACAGTAGCTCTGCTCTCAACCAGGATCAAAAATGGGGATTTTTCGAGGGACGAGAGCAACGGCAGCGGCGAAGAGTCAACATTTTGCGGGTCGCCGGGACCCATGCACAGATAATTAGGCTTAATTAATAGCCCATTCGGAAATTATTAATTAGTTTTTATAGGCGACGGGCGCATTTTCGTAGCCGGATATTGATTTTGTGGTGGCTTTATTAATGCTATTGGCTTAAATGTTTCTACCTCCATTAATTACGTGGCTTTTTGTGTACAATTTTCTCTGTGGGATGTGGGCTGTGGACTCTGGAGTGTAGAGTGTGGGGTGTGGGCTGGGCAGGACTGGTCTGGTCTGGACTGAACTGGGGCCGGGCTATGGCGGTGTTCGTCATTATCTGGCGATGGTGTGCGAGAGCGGTTAGTCCGCTTGTTTGTTGTCACACTGATTGACTTTATTTGCGCATATTTTTCGGGCCCTGAATTATTAACAAGGACCCCGGACAGAGGACACAATTTGGGGCTATCACGAAAAGAAAACAAAAAGGGAAATGAGGTGGGGAAACGAGCTGAAAACCAATCTGTTTAGGAGGATTTAGCAGGCCAAAATAATTAAGTTTTTTAATACCTTAAGCTCGACTATTAAATATATTTGAAATATATTTCAACTTGGTATTTATGAAATATTTTAAAACATATTTTCTAGAAGACATGGGAGATCTGATATATATACATATATATTTTGTATGTTGCAAGCAAAAATAAAGCAATTTAATTCAGAAACTTGTACAACTTTATAACTTTTATTTATTTTAAATATTTTTCCAAATTGCTCCTTAGCATTTATCATAAATTTGTTGATTTCTTAGATATTTCATGAATAATGAATAATAAAATACTAAATTAATTAAAAACAGATAACACAAAATATATACACTTATTCTGCCTACTTTTTGCAAAAACATTTTTTACTTAATTAATTATACCCTCGTAATTTTATATTAAAATCTCACAATAGCCATCAACTCTTACAAATCTTCTGCTTAACCAAATTTTACTTGTAAATAAATATTTAAGCCAATATTTGGATCAACCATAAAGGTCCTTTAACTCCCTTAAAAATGTAAAGCCCTTGCTCTTCACTTTCCGGTCGGGTTTCATTTCGTTTCGGTTTGTATCTTTTTTTTTGAGAAATTAATAAAATATATGCCAGTAATTAAGTCAAGCAGCGACTGTCAATAAAATTTGTTAATAAATAATTCAGAATATTTTGCTTTTTGCATATTTACAATTAATTTATGGGTAATCAGTATCAACAGACGCTTTCAGTAATCGTTATTTACTTGTGTGTGCTGCTTGTATATATAAACGGATAAATGGATATATATATTTATTGGAATATTTATTTGTATATATATTTGTCTTTTATGTAATGTCAGAATCCTGTAAATCGCACAATTTGCATTTTGATTTGTGCACTGGGCTAGACGGTAAAATATTGACAGAAACGGTTACCGGCAGTATGGGGTTAAAATTGGCAGGCAATTTGCGCATTGATTGAGTTGCATTTTATATACATATATTTATGGTGAATATTTGTTTGTATATACGTATATATTATATGTATATATGTATATTTTGTTAAGTTCACCGGAATCGTTTTGGTTGGCGGCGGTAATGAAGGATAAGTGGTTACAAGTAGCACTGCGAATGGCCGCAAAAAATAATTGACGAGGCGTAGAAAACCAAATTAAATGTACATTTATGTTTACTCTTTTCCTATATCTTCATTTTTAAAATCTATATCAGCTTAAACAATTCATATTTCAGCGCCAAAAATCCGTCTTTAAAACCCTAACATTTTGTGTGTGTCTTTTTCGACTTTAATATTTCCTACTTAAACATGGTTAATATGTTAATTTTATTATTCTCGGCTTTTTTAATAGCATCAATCTCTAAAGAGAAAATCACCATTTTTTTTATGTATTTTATTTTTTTGCCTGCGGCAGCTAGTTGGCCAGTGTCTAGTCCGGCTTTTGTAGCTTTTGTTGCTCTTGTTGTAATGCAATTAATTGTCAATTTAAATTGAAACATCAAATTTAATATAAATGCATTTTAAAATGTACAATTAAATTTATTTCACCTACGCATAAGCATAAAAACAAACCAAAAAAAAATCGTCTCCCACAATATTAATTATTGATTTTGTTATAAATATTCAAGCGAAGGGAGGTGGGTGAGGATATGGAAGGACCCTGGGGGTGTAGCTATAATAGGAAATAGAGATACAGATACTCTGGTGAAAATTTGTGGCTGTGTCAGGACTAAAAATAGGTAAAAATAATTATTATAAATTAACTCAATAAAAATCCCCTTTATTTTATAACTCAAGGCCCAAGAAAAGTCACGAAAATAAACATTTTCAAAGGGTAAAATGTGAGGAGATACTTAAATTTAATTAAATTAAATTAAATTTCTCAACTAACAACCAATTCCATTAATTAAAATTGAAATTAAATAACAAACTATCCTCTTAATTACAGAACTTTAATGGTAAGTATCTCATGCTTCGACTCTTTTCATTACGAATACCATTTTTCCTGCTTAGTGCCCGAGCTGTCAAATTTGTTTATATTCGCTTGGTTAAATGCATTAAATTTATCTGACTGCCGCATAAAAATGCTGTGTAGCTTTTCATTTAAATCATAATTTGTTTGCGATACTCTGATTTATGCACACGTTTTTTTTAGGCTTCGACTTTTTTAACCACTCGCCGCCACCCCACTCGGCGTGTGATTGTGTTTGACCAACGTTTATTTGTTTGTATAGTAAACTTTGGTTAAATAAAGTGGCCAACAGTTTAACAGCCATAACACCGTGCCCACTTAAAAAAAAAAAACAACGACGCCAACACATATATGGCCAAAGGTGACCCGCAATTTTACCACATTCAAATGGTTGGCCAACGACAACAATACAGAAAAAGGTAAAAAATAAATAGCTATTTTTGTGCCAAGTGCTTAAAGCAATAAGTCATAATTAGTGTCTAAAAGGGTTTACTATTTTTTAAATGTTTGGTATAAAAATTCGTTACAAAATTTCAAAAAAATTATGTAGTTTTCTTTTCTTTTATCACTCTCTTAATGAATTCAAAAAAGAAGCAAATTTAATTGTTCGGAGAATAGAAAATTGGAATAGAAATTAATCATTTTTACGATTTCAACCTAAGTAAAAAAGTTTAAATTAAATTAAAGATGTTGAGTTTTGAGTTATTGATTAATTATATAATTTTCTACATTTCTCAAATGATTCTAGACCCTCAAAGTATTTTTTTATAAACTTCAATTAACTTTTAATCTCTTAAAAATAATAATAAATAAATTCTTGCCATATTTCTACACTTGACCTTAAATTTCTAAACGTATTTGAAAGGATTGGCTTGGCTGCCTAATCGCTTTTTTGTGTGATTTGCTGTGGTTGCATTTGTGGGTGCACCACATGCCCCACCCTTCAAACTTTTACTTTTGTTGCCCTGCGGTTGCGGCGTTTTAATCTACAAAAGCAAAAGATGAAATAAACACGCAAACGAAAACAAAAAACTTAATAAAGCAAATTTTTATAGGAATCGAATGGGGAATAAATATATAAAGAATATATTGTACTCACTTTGACAGTTGCCAATGGGCGGCATCCGGAAGCCGGATAGGGGATCCGTGGAGAAGTGGAAGGGTCGCTGGCCAAATGCAAAGTGGAACTGCTGCTGCTGTCCTAAAAGGGATAACACTAAGTTTTTTTCAGTTTTAATTTTCTGTCCTTAACTAAATGGTTTCTTGCATTGATCCAGTGGTTGCTGGCAAATTAAAATTGTACTTTCATTATTTTCAAATAGAAATGTAATAAAGCAAACTTAAGAAGTAAAGTTAACTTTTAAATATGTATTTTTTATATAAGCTTAATCTTCTTCTCTTTAAGATCATACTACATTTCCCTTTAAATTTTAATAAATATTTTAAAACCCTTTTGAACAAAGTTGCTTATTTGCGAACAACCACTGAACTGTGTATGTGTCTGATGGAATCCTTAAATGACTGCATTTAGTTTATTTGTGTCTCTGTGTGTGTGGGAAAACTTAAATGACAAGCAGTTGATGAATGAAATTCGGTTGCTTTCGTTTCACTTAAGATGTAAGGAAGGTCTCGTTTCTAGTTGCCCGATCTCCCGCTTTCCCGCATTTTCCCGAACTATTTTGTCGAACTATTTGACAATGGACTTAGTGTGTGTGTGTGTATGTGAAAGTGAAATGACAATGGCCCAAAAAACTTTATCCAACTGGCGACACTTTTGGCTAAATTGTAACTGCCGAGAGAGAGAGAGCCCGAACGGCTCGCAGTTATCTGCCAGATTGTATTCATTATAAAATAATAACCTTTTGTCTGCAGCTTAAAGCCCCAAACCGAGGCACGTGTGCCATCCCGCTCTGTCTGGCATGCTGGACATATAAATCATTTCATGGATTTGCATTTGTTGGTAGCACATCGTGCTCCTCTATATACTCTATATATCTCGAACCCCCCTTTTCTCTATTCTCCGCTCTATTCTCTGCTTGGACTGAAACCAGCAAAACTTTCGGACTCAGTCCCTTACGGTGGCAGGACATATGCAAAGTGAAATATTTGCATCCTTATAAATATGTATGGAGGGAGGGGGAGAAGAGGAGGCAGAAGTATATGTGTGTGTGATAGAGCTGTCTAATGAATATTCCTTGAAGAAATTCAGGATTCCAAAGTGAAATGAAGTGCAGTATTAGCAGGCAAATGTCCTTGCTACATCAGCCAAATCTCGAAGGAAGGAATTAAGCTTGAACAGAGAGTGGGAATTTTGTAATATTTCAAGAATATTCTAATCAGAGATGTGCTCCTGACTCGATAGTTTACATGTAAAATAAATATTGCTTTGTGAACCCTAAAAATATATATATTCTAGAATTTAAGGCCAGTTTTTGGCTCTTAAAATTTTTAGAAATATATATTTTAGAAGCCAAATCAAAGTCAGTGTTGCAATCCTAGAAATCTCAATTTTAAAAGCCAAATAATTGTCCTGCTATTCTTCCTTTCATTTTAAAAGCCCTACACTTCCATCACTGACTTGAGCCCTAATAAAATCTCTAGGCAAGGGCCAGGACTCTAGCTCCTGCCGATCCTATCTCGATGTCTGCAATCCTGCAAGTGTTTCTGGGAGTGAGAACTTCCTGCTGCTGCTGCTGCTGTTAGAGCAATTTATCTATTTGGCAACTAATAAATTGTTATGCATTGTCCTGCAAATGAAATGCCCCCAAAAAAAGGGCCAACTTGGGGAGGGGAAAACAAGAAAACAAGTAACCAGAAACGAGAAAACGCTTTTCCGACTCAGCCTGCTCTACTTACTTGTCTTGGAGCGGGGTTCGCGTGGCCCATCGACAGTCACTTTGATGGCCTTGTTGTAGGTGGCTATGTGCGGTGGATTCGTTGACACGGTGATGGTTAGCGTGAAGCTTTTCCCTGGAAAAACAAAAATAATAAACAAATTTATGAGATTTAGCGAGAACAGTAAGAATTCCTAATGGCGGCCAGTCATGCCAGCCAACAATAAACTTGTTTTTTTGGGGTTTTCTATTGGTGTGCTTTGGGGTATTGTCACGTCGTAAAAATGTTGGCCATTAGACCATTAAATCGATCGATTATGACTGTTTGTTTAAGGCTTAAGATCCTGTTTTCAACTTAAATCCAGTTCTCCTCCTTTCAGGCCTAAAGACAATACCTCATTTGCATTCAATTCAAAGCTGTCTCCTTCACCTTTCTCGCATAGCCTTTAGAATACAGAATTAATTACAATTTAAACTGATTTAGTCTGCAGTCAGTCCTTTCCCCAGCCAGTCACATATGCAATCTCTCTCATTCGAGTTTCTTTCACTCGAAGATTTATTTCGTTTGCGCCGCAGTTTTCTTTTAATTAACTTGTTTCAGTCCCCCCACTGTCATTGTCAAGTGTTGCCAGGACGAAAGTTGCCTTTTCTAGCCATTTTTTGTTGAGATTCAATTAAAAGCATTTCGGGCTCCTTAAGCCGCGTCGCCTTCCTGTGTGTGTACTTCGTCTATGACAACGCGGCGTATGTGGAATGGCGGGGGCAATGGGGCGTATGTGTGACGGGGGCAGGAGTCAGAGGGTTCGCTTTTTAAGTTGACAAACAAAGCGTAAATCATTTCGGCACATACAAATAAACCGCCGACGTACCCAAACCCCCTGATAATATATATATCTATGCTCAGACATTGCCGGAGCTTACACATGTTCCTGGCACACTCCACTTGGCCCACACAATATCTCCAGATTTTCCGTCTTGATTTTCCCCCACACGGCCTAAAAAATGAAGTCTCGAGTGGCAACCCAAGATGGGAAAACACTTTTCTGTTTATTGCCATCAAGTGCAGTTCATTGTTGCGCAATTCTTTGCCACTTTTTTTTGGGGAGAAGGCGGAAATTTTCTTCCTGGCAAAGGTTGTGAGTGAGGCAAAGATAGGGTCATATATAATCGATCATTAAGGAGACTTGCAAAGAGGATTTTATACAGGAAAATAGCTCAGCTTAAAGGGAAATCGTTAATCCTTAGGGATTACAACAGAAAACTAAATTAAAATATTATTTGAAAGTTCAAAAATCTATCCTAAAGTCTTGTAATATTTCTGGATTTTTATACTCATAAATAATCAATGCTTTGAATTTATTTAATTATCCTAATATAATCGGATTTTATCTATATAATCAATTTAAGAGAACTTATCTTCGATCTTGCTTAAAGGAAAATACTTTGGCTTTAAGGAAAATGTATTATCCTTAAGGATTGCAATTTAAATTAGCCTAAAAATATATTTTAAAGCCAAGAACTTATTATAAAATCGGAAGATATTACTGGGTTTGATAAATGATAAATAATTAATTGTTTCATTTATAAAACAGAGTCGCCGACTAATAAAATGTATATAAATATTCCTTGAAAATCTGATAAACTTATTAAATTTAAAGATAATTAAAATACACTCAAAATTTCACGCAATGTGACCCAAATGATTTGCTAATCCCAGGGATTTTCCTTACCAACTCGGAAGACGCAAAACATTCATCTTAATCTCACCGAAACTGCGACAAATGGATACGTCAACACTTGAGGGGCATGACATTTCCGTGTGTGTGTGGGTGTGGCGACATTTAAAATCAAATCCTGTTGACAAATAACCTGAAATCCTTGCCAGCCAAATCCCCGCCCATTTACCGTTGCACAGGCGTCATAAATCAATTTGGGGGTAATGAAACACACACACACACACACGCACAGGGAGAGGCTCTACGCACACAGGACATAGGAACAAACAAAAGGACATCTGTCAATACTTGCGGCTGCGTCGCAAATCACCAAGAAAACAGCAGCCAGAACCCCCTGCCACATGTCACATAATCGTGTTGGCGTGGCTTACGAATTACAATTTACGGATTAAATGCAATTAAAATTTTTGATACGCAACATGAGCTCCTGGCAAATATCTACTAAACTCGCCCAGGGTAAATGTAGTCCTAAATTAACCCTCAACCTTTAATAAATTATATTAAATTATCAGATATTTTTCAGGAGAATTTTACAGTTAAAAACAACCTAACCTTGAGAGCATTATGATTAGTTTATTATTAAAAAAATATTTAGAAATTAAATGAGGCTTAGAATAGCAATTAATACAAGCAAGCTGATGTCTAAAAATATGAATAAAATATATAGACAAAAATAATGAAACCCTTATAGCTCAAAGTATACGCATTAAATATATAACAAACTACCTTTTACTAGGAAAAAATAATAAAAACGCAACCAAATTATTAAAAATATAATTATAACTTAATTTTACAGCTAACTTCAAGGCTTTACTTTATAATTTTTTGTTTGCTTTTTCCTTTTTCACTTCACTTGTAAGCCAAAAAGGCTAAGCCCTGGAAAAGCCTGGAAAAGCCAGCCAGTAAGTCGGCCCAACACCGAAATAAAAACATTTTGCGGCTTTCTTGGTTTTCATTTTTGTTTTTCTTTTTGTTTGTTTGTTTGCTGGTTGATATCCTGCCTGTCCTTACCTGAGGGTAAAAATGATTGATTGCACGTGTGGCAAGTTGAGAGGGGGTTAAAGGATTTTTGAGTGATTTTTTGTGAATTTCAATGGGAGAACTGAGCTATCTTTGGGTTCGGCAATAAATGCCAGTTACAGTCAAATATTTAGTTTGAGAAATTTCATTAGATTTTAAACAGAATCTTGAGCTGGAATTGAAATTTTTACTCATAAGCTTGGGCCTGAAAAAGACATGATTTTCGTTCAAATTGAATAAATAATTTAATGTCCAACTTTAGCAGACTTTAATTAATTTCGTACCAATAAATAGACTTGCTTTAAATTTAAACATAATATAATTAAAGATTTTAGCAGATTTTAATGAATTTTATTATGTTTTAAATACTTAAAAAAATATATAAAAACTGTTTAAAATTTGTGCAATTTTAAAGCCCAGTTTATGGGTAAATTTAATAGAATTACTGCCGCTTGGTTCATTACTGGCCACTGGCCACTGGCCATTTCATTCCCTCATCTAAGTTGCATTAAATCTGCACTGCGCCCATGGGGCGTATGAGTGATTTACGTGGCATTTGCCACCGACGACGCCATTTTGTTTCGCTGCTGCTGCTGTTGCTGCTGTCTAATTACAATAACAAATGCATGGGCCGGCAGTACATATCAAGCCAACACCCCATCCCCCTCTTCCCCCGCCCCACCCCTGCTGCCACACCCCCTTGTCATGCAATTTAATTACCCGGGCATCGATTTATTTGGCCCAGCGCTAGGCTACACTTTTAATTAGCAAAGTGCCACGTACATGCACGCACACACCATCCAACCGATGACGATGACGTTGGGGATAACGATGGGGATGAGGACGGGGTTAACGCGGAGCTTAAGGGGTTAAAGTCGGTGCCAGTTTACGGCCTGTTACGATGCCGCAACTAAACATCAGAAAGAAGGCATCAAGACTTTGTGAAACAAACTTCAACAAATTCAATTTAACAAATGCTATTAAATCAATAATAAAGTTGATTTCAATTACATTTTTAATTCAAAATAGCAACGATTTTCCTCTCTCTGTAAAAACACCAAGAAGCTGAGTAAAGAAAAAAGAAGGGTTACTTTTAATCGAGCCAATCCCCTTTGAGGTTTTTATTTACACAATTCTCAAGCCATTTAATACGGCCAAAAACGGCCGCAAAATGAACTGAGCCAAGAAGGAACTCCGCCAAATTCCCGCCCCATATCCTGGCCATTCAACACTCCCCCACTGCTTCACGAAAGATAAACATTCCCTGAAAAATCTTGGGGACAGGCGACAGGCCCAGCTCCGAAGATAAATGCCTGGCAAAAGTCGAGGCGAGGCGTTAAAAAGGCAAAGCAAAAAAAAAGAAAAGGGAACTTTTCAGCAAGCAACTGACACCTTGTCCTGTGAAAAGGACACGCCTGTCTGTGGAAAAAGGCGAGGGAAATTCGGTAAGGGAAAGTCATGCCAAATTGTGCACAATTTGCTTTTGGCTTGCCTTCTGTTCTTTTCAATTTTTTTTTGTTGTTGTTGTTGTTTCCCCCATCCCCTTGAAGGCTTTGTTTTTCCTAGCAGTCCTGCGAAATGTTGGTAATTGTGAAAGGCAGATTGGGGGATTTTTCCGTTTTCCGAGGGTGAAGATTTTCCAAGCAACAGGCGGACTTTTGTGCAAATTACAGTTATCATAATTTGACAGTGGGGCAGGAAAAATGAAAGGACAAAAGGACATTGATTGGTTAAAGCGCTAAGGAAAGGTAAAGTTTGATATTTATATAAAAATTAAAGGTGTAGGACTCTACTAAACTAACTGAAAAATCGGCCAAAAGTTTTGCTTTAGGGCTTAAGGCATTTATGGCCCCTTTAAGTTGGTCTAAACGACTGGGGAATTCCCAATTAAGTTGCCCGACAACGAAGTGCGGGAAATATGCTACGGAAAATGTGGAGGTGAAAGGCGAAAGATGTCCACACAGCGAAGGAGAGAGAGAAAACGGAAGCAGGGAAATGGCCACCGACTGACATGAACGCGGACACGCATCCATTTTGGCATTGGCCGAATGATGACAATGAATGAATCCTCGTCGAGACACAGACACGCCTCCATCCTTCCGCTTTTCGCTGTTGGAAAACCGCTTATGTCCACCTCCTCTCCCTTCCCCTCTCTTCCCCTTGGGCTGGTCGAGGCTTTGGTTTTTGCGGTTCCACCGCAGCGGATGCGTAGCCCCTGCACAGCCTCAATCGAAAACCCCAAAAATGCCTCCATCCAGGATGAAATGACCAGCGGAATTGGGCTTAGTTTTTGGCTCGTCCTCCTGGAAAAACCAGAACCCATCCTTAGGCAACGTTGATTGAATTATGGGCTGTGTTGATTGACAGTGTCCTTATTTTTCTTTTTCTTGTTCTAATTAAAAGGAAACGAGGAATTGCTAGGGGAAATTTTGAAATCAAAATAAAACCAAATAGCAGCAAGCTTTTAACATTTAACTGGTAAAAACTTATAGAAAAATTGGGGAATTTCTTAGGATTTTTTCAGCCTTAACTATTCTTTATTATTTATTATGATTCGCCATGAAGTAGCTCTTGGGAAACACCCCCAAAATTGCTTTCCCCTAAGTGGATTCTTTGCTCTTCCCATAACACCATTTGGTTTCCCCACCAACTGACAGTTTATTAAACACTTTAAGACAAAGCACAGACAAATGCTGACAACAACAAACCTCACTACATAAAAAAACAAAAAAAAAAAAAACAGCGACAAAAACTGAGGAATCCGCTTCTATTCGGTGAATGAAAACGATGACGATGCCACGCTGATGAACTGCTGACAATTTGTGCAGCGCTTAACAAGCGGTTAAAAGGATACAAAAGCCTGTCGAGCACACAAAAACCAACAACTGACAAAGGACGATGAGAGCGAGCTGAAAAACAAATGAAAAAAAAGATGACAGCAGTGCAAAAAGTGCCCTCTGAATGATACAAAAAAATAAATGGGAAGCAGAAACGGCAGCAGGAGCAGAAGGAGGGCAGGCAAAGCCGGCAAAACTTTTGCCACTCGACTTGGGCGATAATTGAACAAATTGTTTCGAGTGCAATTCCAGGGATAGGCCAGG
>VNJN01005945.1:0-11277 GCA_008042485.1 Drosophila mayri | reverse complement strand
GGGGGGGGGGGGGGGGGGGGGGGGGGCCATAGGTCAAGTGCCAACAAGGGCCAATAAGAGGCACCACTTGACGAAAAACTTTTGCCGGGTCAAGCCTACTGCCGCCCTGAAAGCCTGGCCAGCGGTAAGGATGAACTGGAGCAGGGGTTATCTTAAATCTTTTTTGTGAATTCTTTAAAATATATCATTTAAAATTTATATAGAATTGATTTCTTATTCCTTACCTCTGCCGCTTCTACCAACAAATCGCAGGTCATTGAACTTGGCCACCTGATTCTTCATCACCGCCGTACAGTTGCGCAGCTCCGCACAATAGTTTTCATCATTTCCCGCCCGCACGGTGACCATCGTTCCGTCCATTATGTCGCCCAGGGAGACCACCTTAAAGGCCACCGGCAGCGTCTTATTGGAACGCCAATGCGGCGGCAGGACGGTGCAGACGAAGAGCGGACTGCTGGTGCGGATCAGTTCGCCGGGATGTTCGGTTAGGAAGTCGCCCAGTGTCCTTTCCGCTAGGATATCCGAGGTCATTTTTGTGTAGGCCTCGTTTAGTAGTTGGGCGGGTGTGGGTGGTGTATTTTGTTCAGTGCTGTTGTTGTTGTTATTGTTGCTGCTGCTCGAGTTGGTATTGTTGTTGTTGTTATTGGTGCCATTGGTGTTGTTGCTGGTGTTATTATTGCTGCTGGAGTTATTATTATTGTTGTTATTATTGGTTGTATTATTGTTGTTATTATTATTATTGTTGTTGTTGTTGGCATTAGATGCCGTCGAATTGCTAGATGTTGTTGTTAAATGCATTTTGCTGTAATTATTGGTATCGCTGGCGTAGGGATTATAATGGTGCTGATGCTGCTGTTGATGAAATTGCTGCTGCTGCTGATGATGATGATGATGCTGTTGCTGTTGCTGTTGTTGTTGCTGATGATGATGTTGCAATTGCTGCAACTGTTGTTGCTGCTGCAATGGATGATGCAACTGCTCCTGCTGCTGCTCAAACTGCTCCAGTTGCCCTTGAGCGTGAGCCTGCACTTTTTTTAGTCGCACAATTTTGTCGTTGTTTAATCGAACCGCTGCGTTGGAAATAAATCTCAGTATCCTTTGGATCAACTATCCCGCTGGAGTTTAAACAATCTGCAAATAATCGAAAGAGCGAGAATTTTGCACAATTTTATATAGAATAACAAGAATTAAGAAATATATTTTCAAATTTATGGTTTCATTGTCTTTAAATTTTATACAGAAAACCCCTAGTGACTTTATTGAGTCAGAATTTACCCATAAACTTAATCCTTCTGAGGCTAAGGACCACGATTAGGTCATCAATCTACCCCGACTGACTTCAATTTGAAGTTTGCGCCCATTGCGACACCATAAAATTCCCACATTGCCCACCGAGGCCGAGGCCTGTTAATGTCTTTAAATCACGGCCCCAAAATGGCATATTACATGGGTGGAAGCCCCCGCCCCCGCTCCCTGACTGCACTCTGCACTTCGGGATGCTGGCATGTCCATGGACATGGCCACCATAAACACAAATCAATTGTCAACCACTCGCCGGGTCCGGGGCGAAGGCTTCAGACGGCTGGCAGGACTCGGATTCGCAGGATTGGATGGCACTGGACGGGGAGCTGGATGGAGGGTGCAGGGTGCATGGATCAGGAACCTTCATATCCCAGCGGAACGCAATTTGCGTTGCACTTTTCAATTTCCGGCAAAGGACTTCATCGCACTCCACCCGCTCTCACCGATGAGCATCGACCATGCAACACTATCCCAATGCCAACGCAAATCTAGTGGCATGCGGTATGCGAACGAAAAGGACGAAGGACCCTACACTCGTCACAGTAACCAGTGTCAAAATGATTGTGGACTCACGGGTGAGAATTTGTGGTTTGATACTTGCATATTTTGTCACTTGTCGACATTCAGAGCAGAGCGCCAAAGGACCGAAAGGAGTTGCAGTTGCAGGATACAATTGCACCGGACGAAGGTAAATTCGAATTGTTATCTTTTTTAAGATGAAAAATTAATAATTTACGAATGGAAACCATTTGAAATTTGTCCAAAATACACCTGAATGAGCTACTTTGGTTTAAAAATTGTAATTAAACAAAAAAAGTAATCTGGAATGGAATTAATAATTATATAAATCAAGATATTCAAGCATTGAATGCAATTTTAAATTGTATTTAAGATTTCTTGGAGTTATTTGTTATAGTTTTTGTTATTATTAAATATTTTATATCGTTTCCTGGTTTTAAGTTCCAGTGTTCCCAGAAATCTGAGCCCGAGTTCCCTCCTTTTTTTCCCATCACTTTTGACCCGCAGACTCGCTTAACCCACCACTCCCTCTGCTGACCGATAAAAATTACTTAAAAATGCCACAGCTCATGGGTTGACTTTTGGCCAACAAGGAACAAAAAAATCAAAAAAGAAACAGCAACTCAGAAAAAACAGGGAGGCTGAGAAACAAAAGAAAGGCATGGAAAAAATATACGGTACACAAAATAACCGTCGACTGTCACACACAAAGGAAAATCGTGGAAATGGTGGAAAAATCGCGACAAATGGGGACGGGGGAGGTTAACAGGCAGAAAGACCAACAACAGCGTCGAGGAGGAGAGGGAGGAACAATGCCAAAGAGGAAATCGCGGCGAACATCCAACGGAAGCCAAACGTGTCGCCGCGATTCCAGACAACAACACAAACCCCGGAAAATTGGGGAAGGAGCAAATGCGCGGGAAAAGCAGCTCTGAGGAAGGGTGGAACGTCCAGCCTGGGCATGGGTTAATGGCTGTCCAGTTCCAACGTCATTTGCCTTTCATTTCGCCGGCCAGCCTTTTATTGTAAATTTACTTTATAAAGGTTATTACCGAGCTCGAGATGAAAAAGATATAGGGGCTGGAGGGGGGAAAACCCCGCGGATGTAGGTGAGGTAAGCGGTGAGAAGGAGGTGGTCACCAGTGGACCAGACGGACTGTCAAATTAAGTCAAGCAGTCGGCCTAAATGGGCTTGCCGATCCCCTGCACTTGGCTATGTCTCAGAAGCTTAGAGAGAGAGAATTTTATGAACGATTTGGGGAATTATTTAGTAAATCTTGTAAATTAAACTTCAAATTGAAATATTATAATATATTATGCATGCGGAGAGCCCTAAAAAATAACTTAAAAATAACTTATTTGTTGGCGGAAATATTCACCAACTTACTTCTTTTAAAGCAAAAAATTTACATTTAAATAGTGTTACACTTCTTTAATAAATTTTAGATATCTTTGGTTAATTGATAAATAAAATGTTGAAAGCAACACAGAATCTCTATCATAATTACAGGACATTTACCAGTTAGTACAGAGGAATTGCCAAATATTGGCAGCTCAAACAGGTCAGAGAGTCCTGCCCAAGGAGTGAAAAAATCAGCGACAAGTGCTCGACAAACGCGCCATAATCCGTGCTCACCGTCACCAAAAAGTTCCAGGACATGGATGCCCAAACAACAACAACAATAGCAGCAACAATATCCCGTGGAGAGTCACGCGCGGTTTGTCACCTCTACTGGCAGCTGGCTATTGCCATACACTGCGAAAATCATAACAATTAAAACAAAGACTTGCATTTTGAAAGGTTTTCAAACTAAATATAATTTTAAAATATTTTTGGCACTTTGCACAGTGTAATTTTAGGTATGTGTATTACTCCTTTTTTTTGGAGAGTGCCAGACTTTCGGGCTGAGGGGCTAAATCAAAATTCATGGCTGCTGTTAAAACTGGCGACCGGGTATCAATAGACAAGGACCCAAGGACCCGTTCAACGCCAGTTTAACCCTTTGATGGCGAGCCCGGGTCACCCCCGGCCGGCCGGAAAATTCGCCAACACATGTACAACATGTAAATTGTTTCAATTTGCGGCATTTGCCGTAAAGCTGCGCAATTTTCGACATGCCACGGATACACATAGAGCTCTGCCACCCCCTTTTCGACTGTGTGTGTGTGTGTGTGTGAGTGGGCGGCATTTCTGGCCTTTGTTTTTATATTTTTTTATACTTTTATTTTCATTTTCATTTTTGGTTTTTTCCCAGCCATAGTTTGGCATGTCCAGCAGCAGCTGCCAGGCTCCCAGGGAAATATTTCGGAGTGGCCAACCCAAATACTAAACTTGTTAAATGTTATAGGATAGGTATAGGTATAGATATATATATATATATATATCTCTATGGGTGAGGGCTACTGGCGCTGCTACTTTGATGTAGTTAAATTTTAATTGGACTTTGGGTTTTCGAACCCCTTCATTCCCCACAGGAGCAGCAACAGCAATGTCCAGAATGTGTGTTCAGGAATTCCCGTATTAAGTTAACCCCCAAAAAAAAAGGAAGATGTTCTGGTTAATAGGTGCTAAAGGAAGTCATTCAGCTTGGGATGTGGCTTATAAGAGGCTTAAATGGTTGCTGACTAAGAAGTTAGCTAAGGCAATAATAAATTTAATAAATAAAAATATATGAATTAATTAAATATATAACTCAGAGTTTTTGTATTTTTAAGCTGTTGTGAGTAAGCATTTTGAATTAGAAAAAGTAAATAAATCAAATGACAAAAAAATATATACAGAAAAATATATATTTATTAATAAATAAATTACCAAGTAAAGCTAAATAGAGCTTAACATTTTAAGCTGCATTTAATGACAAAGTAAAAAAAACAAATGCCAAAAATTCATTTTTAACGAAGACTTAAATTATAACCGTTTACAAATATATATAAAGTAAAAATATTCCCTTATGCCTTAGCTACTTGCTATTTAAATTTTACTGAATTTCTGAATATAAAAACATTTTTTTCTTATTGTTTTTAGATTATTTTTCAATGCTTTAATATACCCATAAAATACTTCTTCTCCAAGGACCAATGAATTCCCTATTTTAATTTCCCTCTCAAACCAATCAATTTATCTCTCTGGCAAAACAAAACCCAGAAATTAACAACATTTGCTAACTGAGAACAAATTAAGTCATACATTGTTTATAAGTGCTCAAAGTGGGCAATGCAACGCACCGCACACTACCGCAAAGCCCCAGGATCCGGGGATTCCAGGACGCCAGGACACCGTCGGTCTCTGTTCGCTTTAATGCCTAAATCAACTAAATTTGCGGGAAGCAAACTTATTTCCGATATGCCCAGAACACTTAGGCCAGAAACACACACAGCCAGTCGTCGTTGGTCGCCCACAGAAATCAAGAGTCCTACAAGGAGAGAGGACACCAAAATTCAACCATAAATTGATGCAGTAACACGTCCTCCACCTCATCCACCAAGGCACAACTGCAGTTCTCCAAAGAATACAAAAAAAAAAAAAACAGACAAAAAAGGAGAGAATCAAAAGGCTGCATCCTTGCTGCAGTCCGAGTGCAGTACCGTGCCATGTCGTGCCGTTCCATGCAATGCAATCCTTCCGTCCTGTCCGCTGCTCGTCCGTCCCCGAAGCCGAAAAAGCGAGCAACCAACAATGCCAAGTTTTCGGTCAACTTTCGGCCAAAACAATGCCCAATCCTGTGTGTTAAGCCCCCGGAGACCCCGTCGACACCCAAAAAAAAGCCCACAGAACACACACAAACACACACGGGCCACGCATCTTGTGCTCGTCCTTGGTCCTAGCTCTTTTCGAGTGCGTGTGCACTATTCAAAAATCAAGGGGAAAGTCCTTTAGGGCTACTTTCCTACCCAACAAGTTGGCTCCGATTTTGTGCAGTGCAAGTGTGCCGGCATTAATAACGTGTGCAGCAGGCACACTTTCGGCCCTGGGTCCTTGCATCCAGCGACTGCAGCCTGCAACTGGAGATGGAGACGGCAATGGTGACGGCGTTGCTGATGCAGATGGAGATACAGCTGCAGCATCCTGGAGCAGGAGTTGCAGTTGGAGCCAGGGACTTTCTCTGGTCAATTCGCGGTTTTGCTTGTCACTTAGCCGACGGCCGGCGGCGCTGCGTTGGCCATTTGATAAACGACAAACGACAAACGACGAGGAGACGACAAGGAACAGGACATGGGCGATGGAATCCTCCTCTGCGTGGCTGGCTGGCTGGCTGCGAGAAGTGCCGCCCTCGGGGCTACCCCGTGTTGTCCTTGTGCTTGTGTTTGCCAGAGAGCCCGCAGAGCTTGCTTTTGGCTTTTGCTTTTAAGCCAGAAGAGCAAAAGGACTTGGCCAGGATATATGTGGGGCCCGAAAACTGTTGGAGGCGTTTAACATTTTTGAGGCTTGATTGGATTTTACACACTGCCTGGCCTGGCCTGGCCTGGACTAGGCCCTGTGCGTAAAGTGAAAAATTGCATTTTGAGCAGCTGCAGCAACACTTGCTGCATGTTGCAAGTTTCTGCTGTTGCTTTTACTGCTACTGCTGCTGCTACTGCTGCTGCTGATGTTTTTGTTGTTGATGAAGTCGGCTTTGGTTTTGGTTTCATTTGGTTTTGCTGGTCAGCCCCGAATGCGGCTGTCTGTTATTTTGAAATACTCGTTGAGTGGCTCGTTTGCGGTGAAATGCATGTGGCCACGCCCCCCCGAACCACCGCTTTTCCTCACACGCACATCGAGATAATACAATTGTTTTTCCTCTCTTGCTCTCTCTGTCTCTCTTGGCAATTTTCTTGTGCAATTTCTAATTCACTTTAAGCTCTGTTTAAGCCCACGAAAGGGCACCGCCCTTTAATGTTACAGGACACATAATAGTTCTTACAAAATAAGGATTCGAATTAACCTCTTTTCCTATCCACTGACAAGTTTTTGCTATGATAGCAAGGTAGATGTTTTTAGTCAAAGAAAATTTTACCAAAAATTTTAATCTTTTAAAGGAAAATTTTAATAGTAAATTGTAACCAAAAAGTAAGTGTAAATGATAAATTAAACCTGCAATAGCCCCGCCCCTTAAAGGGTTTTAATTGCAACACCTTAAGCTTTCGCACCTCCCTTTCAAGCTACCAGCACACTTCCCGAAGGTTGTAAGTGCAATATGGCATTTCAACGGCAATTAAAATGAATTTTCCGGTTACTTGACACATAACATAATTTGCATTTCCGGCGCCCAGGAAACATGCCACCCGGGGCGTTAGATTGTTTAAATGCATAAATGATGCCAGGGGCAGAAATGCAATTGCAGTAGCAGCAGCAGCAGCAACACGGAGCTGCAATAGCAACCGCAGACGCATCGCCTGCCTCGTTTACCCGCCCCCCAGAATGCAACATGCAACATGCAGCGCGCAACGTGCAACTTGCAAGGCTGCCAGCCGGATGATGTCCGGACTGCTGTCCTTTCGTCTTTATGTCCTGGGTGTCCTTTGCGAGTGTCACCTTCAGACAACACTGTCTAGCCGGGTTTGTATATTATTAAAAATAATTATTTTATATTCGAGTTCATTCTAAAAATATAAACCAAAATGTATAGCAGCTAAATACCTCTCTTAAAATATTTGCAATAATTAAAAGCACAGGCTTTTATTATATTAATTAATTCAGCTGCAAATTTGCGCTCTTAAACTTGGAATCTTGAACTACAAAGTGGTTTCTTACTGGGGTGGAGCTATCTCCTTGTTGATCCTTTTAATTTCTCGCTTTCTTATTAAATTTCTAAATTTAATTTCACATAATAAAGACCGCCTTCTGATGGCCAGTGTAATATGTTATCACCAATGCATGTCCTGTCTGTCTCTCTGCTATGCGAATCCAGGCACACATCTCGCACCCCCCTCAAAAATTTGAAGCAGCCCCTTTAGTAAAGCAATTGACATGCCGGCACTCAAGGAACCCTCCCCCCCGGTTCGGTTGGGGGGCCCAAGAGTTTGTCCAAATCACCGAGTTTAACAAATTAAATGACTTCTAGTGCGTACATTGTTTTGACACGGATGTGACCGAAGGACTCACAGGCACTCGCCGGCCACAGGGCAGGAGGGTGTTAAGTCTGGACTCTGCCAAATTGCTGTTGATTGCAGGACATGGAATGAGGAGGAGCAGCGGCAGGGCAGCGGAGGAGCAGGGCACCTGCAGTGCGAGGCAACTGCTGCAGCAGCATGGGGCAGGGTCAAAATTGCACTTTGCATGACATCTTGTCAACTGCAATCAACATTTTCGAACCAGCCACGGTTTTTGGTTGGTTTTCGGTTCCATTACAGATATTTCCCGGGTTTCAAAAACATTTTTTTTTACCTAAAATATTGCCAATTTTCCCTTAAATATTATTATGATAAATGTATTTACTTTGTTTGCCGGCATCTTGTCTTATTTTTGGTGGGCAATAAAGTAAAGTAAAATGAATGCCAGCAATTTGTAATTTCGAAACCCCCCTTCTTTGCATTTGGACCACCCCGAAAGTATCTTGTTTTTGCGCCGCCTTTGATACATTCATATTTTTTACGGCCTTGCGCTTTTATGTCTTTATAAATACACAAAATTATGAGCAATGCGCCAGCCTTTTTTTGTTTTTGTTTATGTATTATGGCAATTAAATTTCCTGCAATAACAAATGCACTTGATCGCAGAGGAGGGGAAGGGGGATGCATGGGGCGATCGTGTGGTAGGTAGGAAATTGTTTATGTCTTTTGTTTGCCTTAACCATTAAATTGCCCATAAAAAGTGTGGCACCAATGACGGGGGATTGCTCATTTCAAGAGTTGCGAGATGATGAACTGGGATTCAATTTGTACACAAGTGTTTTTTTGTTTTAAATTAATATTTCCTCTGGCTATTTTTAGGCTAAATATATGCAAAGTATAAGTCAGTGAGCTGAAGATATTTTATTGAACGAAATCTCATTTGTAAATTTAAAAAATGATAGAAGACAGTAATGCCTTGTAAGTATTGCAATTATTTTATTATATTCTTCAATATTTTTGATATATATTAATATTTGTAACATTATTTAATGTTTATTACTTTTTAATTTAAAAATTTTCTATATGTTTTTTAACATTCATTCTAAAAATAAAACACAAATTTTATTACTTATGTAATTTATTTTCAGATATATTAAATGATGTTAATTATTAGCCCATAATTTAAAAGTTAAATCTTTGCTTAGTTAATTTTAAAATGAAGTATTTTATCAGCCTTGCTTCTTTCTAATATTTTCCATTACTTCCAAAGATATTAAGTATTATCTATACATATTATTTTTATGAATAAAAATATTATATAGCCACTAATCAAAATTTGTGTGTCTGTTCTTTAAAATGATTTTTTATTTTTAGCTTTGAAAGGGGAGGAGCCACCGAAAAAGGGGCAGTTTTTAGTGGGTAGTTCTCCAAGGACTCCCTCCGACTGAGTCGGAATCTTAGACTAATTCCGCATTGAGTTGAGCGGAGAATGCTGAGAATTTCCGAGACATTTCTGCCTGGGTCTTGTTGTCAAAGACAAATCCCATTGGATCCCGTTACACACACTCTCGCACACACACGTAGTATATGTGTTGTGTCTGGTATTTTTGAGTCTTCTCAGGCTGCCGCCACCGTCACCTTTGATGATGCTGATGGAGCTGAGGCCGGAGGAGAGGAACTTCAAAACTCCAAACTCACACCAAATTGAATTCCCTGGTATTCCTTTTTTTTCCTCATTCAAGTCTAAGGTGGAAGGACCACAGAAGGACTTCCACTCGACTCCTGTTGAGTTCCCACTCGGCTTGGCACTCGTTTCGGCACTTTGTGTTCAGTGTAATGCGCCGTTGCAGGCTCTCAATTAGCAAATTAAGCACTCACACACATGGAGCTACCGGGCACGGAGACACTCATTCGACGGCACTCAGTGGCACTCACTCACTCCGACTGAGTCACACTCGTTCACTCGGCCAGCAAGGGTTGAACTCTCCAATGTGTGTGTGGAGCCTTGTTCTTGTTTCATTCGCTCTCGGAAAAGTCGCTTTCGCTTTGGGTCTCCACTCGGAAAAACCCCGCCCCCCAAAGGCCGAAATGCAGGCCATTGCAGTCTCAGTTTTTTGAGTCGATTTGGGGGTGGGTGTGTGTGTGTGTGTCTCAGGTGTGTGCCCCAAGTGTGTGTGTGATTGTGGTAAGTTTTGGTTTCCAATGCTAATCGAATTTTTGACAAAATATTTAAATATATTGGAGTTAAAATAATATTATTCATCTTGGTGCTGATATATTTTTGAAATATCAATTTATTTATATTTTGTAATATCGGAGATATATAGTTATGAAAAACTATTAAAATGGGGTGGTTACTAGTGATTAAGATAATTTTTTAAGGATAAGATCCCTCTACTGGGGCATTGGTTTGTCAATTAACTCCTAGCTTATTTAAATAAATTTATGTTAAACAAATTGTTTAGTGGGTGGTCCTTAAGTCCTTAAAAAAGGAGACTGGAGACTGGCTACCAAAGGAAAATTACTTGCGAAATGCCACAAACCCTTGGATGCTTTCAAGAATAATAAAAATATAAATATAAAAAATATAAAAAAATAATAAACTTCTTTTTAATTTTTCACAATTTTAAAAAAATTCCAAATAATTCTTTTTATTAAGAATATGACTAAGGAAACCTAAGGACAATATTGGAGCTAAAAAGGAATACACTTTTATTGTATATTCCAAGATATTGCAGTTTGAATATAATATTTTTGAAAAATTATATATATATTCATTTGTACAGTATGTGATATTAAATATATATTTCATTTATTAGTTTTAGAATATATTTAATTTTGATTTAAATATAGATTCTTGTCTTGCTGGCTAATTTTCTTGGTCTCAAATAATTTTATTTTATTAACAAATTCACTTTATTTATAGGCAACTCTATAGTTAAAAATATTGTTAAATTTAACTATTTGCAGTATTCAACTAATTGTAATATTTATAACTTCAAATTTATTTAATTTAACCCCTTGATTCCCTATATTTGCCCACTTTTAAAGCAAAAATATTGGCAATATGCTCATAATACCAGTAGCTGGAGTCGACCAATTCCCATTGCTGTCGCTTTCATGCATTTCGACTCCCTTGCTGCACATTTTTGCGGCTCTGATTTTATTATTTTTGCGTATATTTTACGGCCTGCAGTTTGGCCTAATCACACACCTCCACTGGGCAGAGAGAAACCTGGCCAAAAAACCGGCCGACAAACCAACCAACCAACCCGCCCACACACATTTTGCGGTGACTGTGTGTGAGGGATATTTGTGTGCAATTTTTAGTTAAATTATTTTTACACCCCGGAATGGCAAACCAGAAACCAGAACGAACACAAAACAGGACGGAGCTCTGCAAAAAAAAAAAAAAAAAAAAGGAAG
>VNJN01005944.1:0-158032 GCA_008042485.1 Drosophila mayri | reverse complement strand
CAAAAATTCCAGTGGTGCTTACGTCTAACATATTTTGCTAACTGTTCCCTGACTCGTTCTGCCCCGGCAAAACCGAACCCTAGCCCGAGATGCGCTCGCACCGAGGCTGCGGCAGCAGAGAAGAAGCGGCTTTCCGCTAACGCAAACGCGCCACAACCGGGCACTTATCTCCACCTAATTTCACTGCTTATCCCTACTGGAGCTCCAAAAGAAATAACAGGGGGTGAGTTTTAAATATTATAATCATCCAGCTTCTTCTAAACCGACTCTATTCAATTTACAGCGCTCGTGTTGCACAAATCCCTGGCGCAAGTGGGAGACGCGGAGGACAAAACGCAGTCGAACAAGTAAATAGTTTAGACATCAATAATTTACATAAATTAATATTATATATTTCTTTTCTGTAGGGTACGTGCGAGCGGTGCGCGGCCGGGAAGGCGGCCCGCGGCGGCGGCAACAGAATCTGAACGGGCAACAGGGGATCAAAGGCCCCGTTTTCCCCAAAATAGCACTTGGCCGGATCGCGCCGGCCCTTGTTTGGTACGGACTCACCAAAATCCCGTATAATGACGGCGGGAGGTGACGTCTCGGTGACTTCCGTCTGGCCTTGCGGATAATTTCCCGCCGGCGGCTGCCAGTGATGGCGAATGCCCTGGGCGCCTCCTCTACGGCCGAAAAGGAACGGTCTCGGCCTGGCGATTGGTCAGCGGCTCCTCCACTCGCATACGGACACTCGAAGGGGCGGACACAGAGGTACGTGGCAAACGAAACGGTAGGTAATCCCGAAAAAATCCGCCCACACGTGGCCACGGCTTTTTTCCAACTTCCCTTACTTTTTCCTCCTATGCCCGAATCCCTCTCTTAAATTCCCTGCTATCCTCACCGGTTCGCTCCCGACCCCCCTCACTTCCCCCTCTGACCCTACTCTATGGAACCTAATCGATATATCGATTGCCTCTTTCAGCCCATTCCGACTGGAAATGCAACAAGAATATAAACAGAAAAATTTAAATACTATTTTTGTATAGCTATAAAGTAGCTACAACAAATTTATCGATGATTCCATCGACGTTTTTCATCTCTAGCTCGCCCCTATAAATACAGCTGCTTCCGTGGTTTTTTTCAGATTTTTGTTTTTGGATTTGTACGCACATAAAGATAGCTGAAAATAAGTTTAACAATACTGAGTGACGAAACAAAGCAAAAACATAATTTTTATTTATCAAACTATAACAAGCGGTCTAGTTCTCGGAGGAAAAGCTGTTCGGAAAGCTGCAGGAAAAAAATTGGGCAAAGTGCCGTTTAACTAGTGTTAGTGTGAACGAGAAAGCGAAAGAGCATAGAGCAGAGCTGAGAAAAGAATAATAGAGAAAATTAAAAACATTAGTTTAGCCATGTCGACGGTGGAATCCTCCAGTTCGGCGGTGCAGCAGCCGCCTTCCTCGACACTTCCGCTGCTGGGGGACTCCGTGATGCAGGCCTCCACTTCCAGCGCCAGTTCCTCCTCGTCCGCCTCCTCGCAGGGCGGTGGGCAGGGTGGTAACAACGTTGTGGGCGTGCCTCTTGATACCCAGAGCAGCGGCGAGCCGCCCTCGAAGAAGCAGTTGCTCGACGGAGCGTCGAGCAGCTCCGGGGGCGGTGGCAGTGGCGGGGGCGGTGCCTCCTCGCTGTCGAGCGCTGCCGCTGCAGCTGGAACGCACGAGAAGCTGGCCTACCGCATCTCCACAGCGCTTTGCTGCGCCGTCTGCCTGGATCTGCCCAAGACGGCCATGTACCAGGTGAGTTCTTGCAGGGAACGAACTGCGTAGTCGACGTGTCCTGTGCCCGTGCCTCCCCCTCCTGTTCGATTCTACCCCCCTCCCCTGAAATCGAAACGGAATGAAATTCTAGCAAAGCCAAGAGAGATGCCTGTCTTCTGTATACAAACAAATCGTGACAGCTCAGCTGTAAGAGTGAAACCACCACTCCACACTCCCCCATGCCTCTGGGCCCCACCGCAGACAGCTGGGCGAGAGAGCGGGACGGCTGCTCTTGCATTCGCCTTGAAAACATTGCGCCGCAAGCAAGCGAGCGCAGCATAAGAGAGCAGGCTGGCCTTGTCGCACTCACGGCCAACTAATGCAGTTTTATTGCGTTTTAGAGAAACGGCTTGAAATCAACCCCTCTAACTTTGAACCGATGCATTTGCCAGTGAATTATGGACCCCCACCTCCTCTTTCACTGACCCCCCTTCTTTTGCGCAGTAACATTTACTGCAGATTTTCTGTATTGCGTCATAGAAACCAGCAAACATTATGTTTAGAACCCAAGTTTTTTCACAAATCTATTAAAGGGGGAGTGTGCGCTGCCCTATTTTTAGCAGCGGCAAATGAGGGCCAACAACGGGAATTCAACGTTTTTTATTTTCAATGTTTGCTTATACAGTTTCCTCTCTCTTATTCATTTAGCTTTTTAGGCGAATTCTCGCATTCTTTTTTATTCACGCTTATGTAGGCGTCGTTGTCATTGTCGCTGAAACTGACAATTGATTGAATTTAATGCAGAAATGCAGTGGCGGGGGAAGAGGGTTTTGGGGCTTTCAGAGTCCCCCATTATATTTCTCCTGAAAATAATTCAGCCACAATTCGATTTTTTTCAAAGCAGACCCCCACAGTACCCAATGATTCTACGCCACTGCATCCGACAGATCTTTACGTAAGGCGTGTATATTTGTGTGTTGACATTGCTCTCTTTCCCTAACACACCTACTTGCTTTGAGCAGCGATAACTGCGTCATTGAAATCGGTTTTGGATTACAGTAAAAAAAGAAAATAAATGCTGACCCACACAGAAAAATATCAAATGCCAAGCGATAAAAACCTACTTTCTGTATCCCACAAAAAAAAACGTGACCGAAACCAAAATGAATCATACAAAATGGAGCGAAATGTGCAGAAATTCGCAGAAACTTAATTAGCTAAAGAATCCCTGAAAAAAACACGATTGTTTTCCTCTTTTGCATTTCCACATATTTTTTATGGCCCCGCTTGTATCTATGTGCCTATATACACACACACATGTACGCACCCTGCGATTTTGCTCTCTGTTATTGTTTTGCTTTTGCTACGGCATTGCGTTGTTGTTGCTGCTGCTGCGTCGTAATACACATGCGTTGTCTCGCTTTCGCCCACGTCGTGGCAAAATCAGCTGTTCTTGAGACCCCTGGGGAAAATTTTGAGATATTCATTTTTCTTTATTCTAAATTTTGATTAGAAAAAAAGTACAGGAAAACTGCATATTTGTTGATGTGTAGCAAATGCAATGCCAACCGTTTATTTGATTATGTATTTTTGTGTGGAATCAGCTTGGTGCAGGTTGAGACCTGTGATCTGGAATAAACTCGTTTTACCAGTTTTTCTCATCCTTAAGTTCTATGCTATATGTACTTTTTAGGTTCTTCAACGTGCGATAGTATTATATATATATATATGTGTGTGTGTGTGTATGTGCGGGGAAAAGATCAAATACCTGAAAACACACTCGAAACCCACCTGAATTTTTTGTCGTCGTCGCTGATCTTTAGCGTGATTTCCTCTTTCCTTTTATTTTCTTACCTACTGTTGACGTTCTCTTCCTTTTGCCCCATTCTTACTTATCTACAAAAACACCATCAGCTGGTTTTGTTGTGTCTGCGGCGCAAGTGCGGGCAGCAGGAGCGAGAGGGCAATAGAGTGAGAGCAGCGGAGGACTGGTGTTAGTGCCAGAGCGAGAGAGCGAGTAAACAATGCACATGGCAAAAGAGAAAGAGCGAGAGTTGTGATATATTTTTGTTCCGCGTGTGTTATTGTTATCGATGGGGAAAACGAGTTAAACTCCTTTGTGGTTTCGTGGATTTTCCATTAAACAATCATATTGTTGGCCAGCAGCAGCAGCTGGTGCTGCCGTATAGTTAGTCTAGGTCATAAATTGCCAATCAAAGAACACGAATTCACGGGTTCATTCAACTGCCAAGATACACAGTAAATGTGCGCTCAGATAGATGCTCTCAAAAATCCAGATGCAGATACACAAAGAACACACAGGGGGAAAAAGGCGATTAGAATTCAGAATTTAGATTCACTGAGTTTGGTTAATTAGTTTATTTGAGACGTAATTAAATTTAAAACTCTTAAATTTATAGGAATATCAAAGATATTTACCTCGAATTAATAGTTTTCTTTGGGCTTACAAATGTTTATAATGATATTCAACATAATAAATACAACAATCAATCAAAACTAGTGGATAAAATAAAAAATTCTTATTTACAAACTCAAAATTCTTGCTTAAAACCTAATAATTTTATTATATGTAAACCTAAGATGATGGTTTTTAGCTGAAAATAATTATAAATCATTAGCTGCGTTTCAAGATAAAAAAGTATTCCTAGATATCAAAGAAATTCACATTAATGAGTTGGGAAATATTAAAACTAGAGTTTTTCGGACAGTTTTCAAAAACGTGTATGTATATGCAAGTTCCAGTCAATTTATCTTTTTCTCGAATAAACATTTTTGTACTGTGCAAAAGAAAGATATGCACACATGCGTGTGTGTGTGCGTATGCAGGCACCAAGAAAAATAAAACAAATGAAAAGCCATCGCTTATCGCTCGAAAACTCTCCGGCTCCGTCCACAAATAGTGTTCCTTGCTGGGCCACGCTGACTAATTCCCAAAATAGAGACAGAAATTCCAAAATGAGGGAAGCGCAGCCTGGGCCCGGCCCGCATTCCGATTTGTAAATAAATGCATGCGGCGACGACGACAATGTCGATGCAGATATAGTAATGTTATAATGAAGGCTCCTCGGGGGTAACATTTCACTTCGTCGAGTCACGCTCGATTGGATCTCAGTCGGGTGCTCGACTCTCGACTTTGGACGCGGCATTATCTGGCTGAGGCGACGTATTTATGTATATTATATACCATGTATACATATATCCGTTATCGGTCCACTATACCAGACCTTCTCTTTCATCAATTGCTTGACAACCTCATGTCCGAAAACCAATTGAAAAACACATACACACAAAACACCAAATTAATTGGCTTTCAAAAAAGAAAACAAAATATAACAAACGAAAAAAAAAAGAAATAGAATAAAACACAATATATATTTACCAACAAACATATATACGATATAAAGAATGCTAAATTTAAACCAGAACTATTCTTATAATTTTCATTTTGCTGCAGCGCCTTATTTAGATAAACTTTACTTATCTCTCTCTATTTACTTAATGATTAATCTTAGTTAAGTCAATAAACTCAATTTCGTAACCTTTGTAAGCACACACGCAACAAAAAACAAAAAACTAAAACAAAACGAAAAAGAAAAAACATGAGATTGTAATTTTAAAAGCTAAGTACATAGAACCGATTTCATCCTTATAGCATTAAAGTTAAACCCTGAAATGTATCTAAAAAAAAAGAAAAAAAAAAAAAAAAAAAAAACGAAAAAATGAATTCAATAAATTTGCAAAGAAGAGTGCGAAACTTGAAAATGCAAAATAAAACCAAACCAACAACCATAGCGTTTTTATTTCAAATAAAGAATAAGATAATATACCAACTGGAACTCCAAAATCTACAACATTTTCAGACCTCTTCAGAACTTTCATCCTCTCCCACTGAGAAATCCATAACCACTCATACCATTTTTCCCAAAAAAAAAAAAACCCAGAAATAGACTCATTCATATTCAAACCACCACAAAAGTCACCACCCACAACCACACTCATTTCCATATATCCAACAAGCTCTCTTTGCAAACAAGGCCGTATTTTTGACTAATAGCAAACTTTTCTTCTTTTTTCTTTAATTGCAGGTTAATTATCATTCCACTCTTTTGTTTTAGTTATCAAATCTCTCTATTCATCTACCAATAAACAACTTGCTTAGATATGAAATTATTAAAATCACATTTCCCCTTCTCTCTGCTCCTTTCACTTGCAGTGCCAGATGGGTCACCTGATGTGCGCCGCCTGCTTTACCCACCTTTTGGCGGATGGACGGTATGAATACCCTCATAACACCGAACTAAGAACGGGAGAAATAGCCATATCTAAACCTAAATAACTTATTGCTTTGAACATCTTTTCAATTTATTTAATGTTTATTTAGCCTACGCGATCAGATTGCCACTTGCCCCAACTGTCGCGTGGAGATATCAAAGAGCACGGCTTCGCGTAACCTGGCCGTGGAGAAGGCAGCCTCCGAATTGCCCAGCGAGTGTCAGGTACTATTGTCTTTACATTTTTAATATACAACATAATAATATCAACCTTTTTGTTTAATAGTTCTGCAACAAAGAATTCCCATACAAGTCACTTGAACGCCATGAACAACACGAGTGCCAGGAGCGTCCTACGAAATGCAAATACCATCGCATCGGTTGCCAATGGCGTGGACCGTTCCATGAGAGTATGTTTGCCTTTCCCCCATACTTTCTAAACTCTATTAATTACCTATATAAATTCCATTTAGCTACCGAACACGAGAGGAACTGCTTGCATCCGCAAAAGTCTGGCCACGAGGTCATGTTTGCCCTGGAGGCACACGATGTCATGATCAAGGAAGAGAAGAAAATGTTCAACACCCTGATTGACTTGCTGAGCTACGAGAAGATTATATTCAATGGTCAGTAATGGGTTTAGGCTTCTAATTACTTAATGCAATTAGAGATAATTTAATTGATAAATGCGGGTAGTGTTAAAATAGGCCCGCAGTTACGGGCTAGGGAATTATTTTTCCCTTCTTTTCGATAAGCCCAGATGGCATCCATTAATGATTAATGTTTAGTTAGTGGAATTTGCAAGATAGTTCTATATTCAATTACTTTATGTTTCTCATTGCAGATCTTCAGATGAAACCTTATCGAACAGACGAATATGTACACAAGCTATTCTATGAAACTGCTCGGTTCTCAGCCTTTAACCAGCAATGGGTGGTCAAGGCTCGCATTAACAACAGCCAGCGCGATCCGCATCAATCGAACGATCGGACCATCACCTACCAGCTAATCCTGAAGACCAAGACCAGCACGCCCATGAGCATACATTTCTTTGCGCTCAAGGGACCGTTTTCGGATATGAAAGTTTCGACACAGATATATCAGCATTATTTCACAGAGACGGTGAGTTCATTAAATAATCGAAATAGCAGAAATTTAAAAAAATTCAATTGTTTTTAATTTATTCTTGACTTAACGTATTATTAACTTTCTAGAGTACCGAAAGTGATTACTATGTCCTGCCGTTGCCAGACGGCATCGGCGGCAGCGGCTCAAGTGAATGCAACCGTATGCTGGCCAACAAAGGCATTAACTTCCGGTGAGTTTTTAGTTATCCTTCTGAAGTTAAATCTCTAATTCCCAACTCTTGTTTCTTTGCAGCCTGCTCATGTTCTTGCTAAACAAGTAAAGACGCCTATAAAGATTTTCAAATTTAGCTTAAGTTTGTTGTTTCAAACTCTTACATGTGCAAAAACCGTAAAAACAAAAAACACCTAGAGTTAGTTGATATATTTTCTATGAATGTATATGTATAATTTCGTGACCAGAAAAACCCTAAAACAAATCCCCCGAAAAACAGAACCGTCAGAATATATTTGAATCCAGAGATCAATCGCGATTACACAGACATAAAGCGGTAGGTTGTAACCCAAGTTTAGTGACGAATAATAGGAATGTGTAGCATTAGCCCACATTTTGTACATGATAATGATGATATATAAAGCCATTGTATTTGGGGACACTTTTCAATAGCTATGTTAATTTTTGCTGTTCGTGAAATGGTGGCCCAAATGGATCGCAGACAAGACAGCCAATGTGTGTTTGACTAACGTTTTTAAATGATCTCACAAGGAAGGAGCCAGCCACGCCCAGCTAACCCCGATTATACCAGATAATACCAATAACCAATATAATAGCTGTAGATTAACTTTGCGGACGCATAAAGAACCTTCGGGTTCACAGCTCCGTATTTTCACTGTAAGAAGAACAACACCAAGTTGACAACATTCAAAACTCTTAAGCCCAGCATATGTAACGATCTACGAATGATACATATATAGTATGATGTAGCTCTAGATTACAAAAATCACACAAAAAGCCCCGGAATGGCAAATTGGAAAAAGGCAGTGGCCCCCAAAATAATACAAAACTCGAGTTCACATTCAAATCTTGTCTAATTCTAATCGCGTTCTGTTAACCCTCGATTTACGATTTAATGCTTAAACTTACATTCGTACGTGTAATATTTAAAATGCAAACGTTAAATGATAACTATACCTAATGCATATATAATAAAGATACATCTTAATAAAGAAAATAGTCTTGTTTTGTTCTTGATGCTTTTGGAAAGAAATTAAATGCCCTTTTTACAGATAAATGTGGAATTAACAAAGGGAAAAGACGGAAACTCATTAAATAAATACAACAAACCCTTGTATTCTTCTTTACCGAAATATATATTGAAGATATTCCTTAATAATTATACATCATATTTAAGAGTCTGAATTCTTTGTGTGTTTTAGGCACATACATGGTTTCATTTTTTATACCATTACAAATTATGCATTTCTTACAAAAATTAAATTAAAAGATTTTGTTTTAAGGCGGGCAGTTGTAACTTAGACTTCCGAATCTTATTCATCATTTTCATCCTCCATCGCCTCGTACTTGTTGCGCACATGGGCGGCGATGACTTCGCGGGGGTTCTTTTTGAAGTTCTTGTCCTTGATGAGCTTCTCGAAGGACTTGACGCGATTTACCAGCTCCTTGCGCTTCTTCCTTATCTTCTCGTTGGCACTGAGTGGAGTTTCAGGAGCAGTGAGCACTTTTTGCTCGGTGGAATCCTTTTGCTTAATCTTTACTAGCTGGTACATGTCCTGCAGAGAGGGCAGGGCATCCCGAAGGGGCTTCAGGTCCCCAATCACTTTGGTCTTCTCTCGATTCTTGCGTGCCACCTCTTCCTTGTGCTCCTTTCTCGTATCGGCGAACCGCTTGAGCAGCTTCTTGTGTTTCGCCGCCGACTTCTCCTTCTTGGTGGTCGTCTTTTTTGGCGTGAGGGTTTTGTGGAGCAGCTTCTCTTGACGTAGCTTCGCCTGCACCTCCTGCGCTTTCTGCTTGGCCGCACCCACCACGCTCTTGGCCTTGGCCCTCACATTTCGCTTGGTTTTTGCCATTTCGTTGAAGAAATTTTCAAAACAATAACAAACGTGCTTCCAATAACGAGTGTGCCCACACACAAAAAAACGTTGCATTATCGATACTCTCATGCCATACTATTTTATCGATGTTTAATTTTTAAAAAGTTCGAAATTAAAACAGTGGTCATAATTTATTATTAATTAGTTCATATTATTAGATCCATATATAAAAAATAAATATAACTAAATTCTAATTCGTGATGTTAACATGCGAACAGCTGATCGACTATTTTTGTTTTGAAGGGAAGTTTTTTGATGTTGGTCAGTTGGTCCCGCTGTTGCAGAAAAATAAATATAAAAATTATTAGGAATTAATTAAAAATAACTAAATTATTAAGATGACTGAGGATTTCTGTTGTATTTTCTGTATTTTTTCTATAGCAAACACAGTCTTAGTTTTACCAGTGGTGAGTTTTTATATAAGCTAGATGATTTTATATATCTTAAAAATGTATTATTGCATATTGTGAAAATATCAAAATATTTAAATCATTTTGTGGGTCCGTAACATATGCACAGAATATATGTATGTATCACATGGAATATCATTGCTAGATGAATAGTAAAATTAGCTATTTTTAAAGCTTTAAGATAGTTGCAAGCTTCTCCATTTTCAAATATCAGCCTATAGAACTGGTAAATCATCGGTGAATCGATACATCGAATTTTTTTGGGTGTTGTTTTACTCGATTTTACTCGATATAAAAATACCAGAAATAAATCAAATTAGTAAAAGTAAAGTTACGCGTTGTTTCTGATCCATAGTTTTCTGTTTTTATTTGACGAAAATTTAACTACAACATACAACACAAAAAATAAAATGAAATCACAATGCATTAAAACAAAAAAATAAAAAAAAACAATATCGAGTTCTAGTCAAAAAATAACAAAAAAGTAACATAACTAAAATTAAGTTAAATTAACTAACCTCGATATTTACCGAGCTTCTGAAAACATCGGTGTATCGATACATCGCCGATGTTTCTAATAGCCCGAATTGAACCCCCCGCCTCATTCTTTGAACCCACGAAGCGAAAACGCTGCTGACGAAGTGTAAGTGCGAAAATTTTAGGGCTGAGAAAATTGCGTAAGACTCTCCAGTCAAAACTCTAAATCAAACGAGACAATAGCTCCAAAATCAAACAAATTTTCTGTCAATATTCTTACGGGTTTCTGTTTGTATTGCCGCCTTTATACGCCTCGTAAGTGGCATGGAATTCTTGGCACGGCACGCCGTTATGTAACCTAGAAAAGCAGCCAGCAGCTGATTGCGCGGCTGAAGGAAATATAATTAGATAAAGCACATGTCTGGCGGCGCCTGATAGATATAGATAGCTAACGGTCACTCTCCTTTCTCTTGCAGACGACCTTGTCCCGTAGCAGAACCAGCAATCAAGATGTTCTCAAGCTTCTTCGAAACTGCCAGGAACTCGCCCTTCCGCAGCCCCTTCACCCCCGTGCAATGTGACGCCGCCACCAAACTGGCTGAGGATCCCCAGCCCGTGAAGGGACGCGAGATCGCTGCGGCCGCCTCTGCCAGCAGCCAGAATGACTCGTGCGAATTCGGCAGCAACAAGTACTTTGCTCTGTGCGGTATTGGTGGCATCCTCAGTTGCGGCACCACTCACACCTTCGTGGTCCCTCTGGATTTGGTCAAGTGCCGTCTGCAGGTGGATCCGGCCAAGTACAAGAATCTGGTGCATGGCTTCAAGGTCACTGTTGCTGAGGAGGGTGCTCGCGGCCTGGCCAAGGGATGGTTCCCTACCCTGTTGGGTTACTCGGCACAGGTAAGCCGGGTCGGGGGGTTGCATAATCACTTGAAAGCGGTAGAAACGTGACACGGTCAGCTGATGGCCTCAATTACATGGAATTCCAATGGCTCTCGGCATAGATACCAAAAAGAAAGCAAATCATAATCGGATTAATTTGTCTGCTGCCCACATATCTTATAATTTTTTGTGTACATTGTATTTATTAGTTTTAATTAATTCGGTTTCCTTTTTCCTTAGGGTCTCTGCAAGTTCGGTCTGTACGAGCTGTTCAAGGTGAAGTACTCTGAAATCATTGGCGAGGAGAATGCCTACCTGTACCGCACCTCCTTGTATCTGGCTGCCTCTGCCTCGGCTGAGTTCTTCGCCGATATTGCTCTGTCGCCATTCGAAGCCGCCAAGGTTAAGATCCAGACAGTGCCCGGTTACGCCAACACCTTCCGCGAGGCTGTGCCCAAGATGCTTAAGGAAGAGGGCGTCAATGCCTTCTACAAGGGTCTTGTGCCATTGTGGATGCGACAGATCCCATACACCATGATGAAGTTCGCCTGCTTCGAGCGCACTGTGGAGCTGCTGTACAAGTAAGTGTTTTTGAAAAGATTTGGAATTGAATTGAAAATGTTTTTTGAATTAAGAGGATTTGTTTATAGTTAGAGAAAGAGAAAATATGTAGCTATTTGTTTGATTATTGTGATTCCTTATTAAGGTCAAAGTTCATTCGAATATCTAACAGAAAGTGGCTTAAATAAGGCAAGAGCTTTAATATTGTTTAATATATTTAAAATATAAATATTATTAGCTAACGTATATGTTGTGCGTGGCGTCATCGAGTTATTAAATTTTGTTCCTAGGTGAAAATTAATTTTTAGCGCATAGCCAGTCAGCAGATAAGAAACTCTGACGTCTCAACAGCTGACGTAAAAGTAATTTATTGATATCTAAAAAAGATACAGTTTTCTTAAACAACTTGGGCTTGCTTTCGCCCTAGAAAATCAATAAACTTTAATTCGCGTTGTCTTATGAAATGTTGTAATGTAAATTAAAGAAAATATAGACAAAGGCAGAACATACTCTAAACTTCAACAAATCCTCCGCTGTAATATCAATTTAAATATAATTATTAATGACGCAAATCTCTCTCCTTTAGGTATGTGGTGCCCAAGCCCCGTGCCGACTGCAGCAAGGGCGAGCAGCTGGTTGTTACCTTCGCCGCTGGCTACATTGCCGGTGTCTTCTGTGCCGTTGTCTCCCATCCCGCTGATGTTGTGGTGTCCAAACTGAATCAGACCAAGGGCGCCAGTGCTGTGGATGTGGCCAAGTCGCTGGGCTTCAAGGGAATGTGGAATGGCTTGACGCCACGTATTATTATGATCGGTACTTTGACCGCTCTGCAGTGGTTCATCTACGATGGTGTTAAGGTCGCCCTGGGCATTCCCCGCCCGCCGCCACCAGAGATGCCCGCCAGCCTGAAGGGCAAGCAGTAAAATGGGATTAGTCGAAGATACCACAGAGTTGAACCAGTTTAGCGCGATTGTGGGAAGAACCTATGAAGGAGAGCAACATACTTTTACTTTCTAACGCTATGTCTCTTAAAGATCTGTGTTGCGTGTGAACATTCCGGAAACAACAAACATAACTTGATGCGTTTTCTATGTCACGGCAATTTATCTACACTACGATATAAAGAGAAATTAATTCTTATTTTAGTCACTGAACATTCTATCATATGCAACTAAGCTACAAACTGCAGTTCAAAGTATTTCAATTCCATATACACTCTAACACTATAGTCTATATCTTTAACCCCCCCAATGTGAGTCTAGTTTTCGCTGGAAAGTATTCCTGTATGTTGTCCCCTTGTTAGTCTTTCCCCTTGTTCACCCCGCCACACATGCGAATATGATATTATGCTGTTTCAATTGTATGACCCCCGCTCCGTTCCCCAAACAGAAAGCACTCTGAATAAATTAAATTATAAAATATATAAAAACCACTACTGAACGATGCATTTTTTTCTAATCTATTGCAACTTTTGTTAACGGGGAACCGGTTCTGACGACTAAAGTGTTGCTTTGATAGCCTTTGACCCCACTATGTGTGCTCCTGGCATTGAAAGTTGAGCTTTTATGGGGCTGTTTGATTAATATAATTCATGGAAGGAGGCACAATGCTGAAGAGTAGTTGGCATAATGGTGGGATTATTTCTAATGATTATTGTTAATGATTTCTTATGAGTATTTTTATTGATACTAGCATCATGGGGTTAAAATGGAAAGCATATTGAAGGCTGCTTAATAACAAGACATTTTGTATACCAAAAAAATATATTTAATTTAAAAAGAAAATCATTGAATATATAAAATATAAATAAAAGATTAAAAAATGAAAGTATTTTGAAGGATGCATTGATAAAACCCAGTGTCAAACCTCCTTTTTATACGAAGAATTAAATATGATTGAAAAATGAAAGCATTTTTAATGGAGAAGTTATATGGTTTTTGTTAAACGAAATTCACTACATTTAATATTTATAAATGGATATTAAAAATGTAATTCTTTCACAGCGTAAACAAAAAATTCAACAAGTTGTTTTATTTTCAAAAATATATTTTTATTTTGTTGTTTATGAGCAATGAGCTGAATAAGACAATATAATGGCTCGTTGTGTCATAAGTTCTGCTAAAAACTAAATAATCATAAAGTAATCTTTTTTATATGTATATGGGCACATATATATAGTTGATTCATTCACGTTACGTCAGTTGGGCTAAGTCTTACTAACTAAATAACCTCTAAGGACTACAAGCTAGACATCTTGACTTAATTTTAAAACTCATAGGTATATAAATGTATTTAACAGGCAATTTTCTGGTATATATATATTTTATAGTTTTTTTATATATGTACAAATCGTTTAAAAGCTAACTAGGTGTATATGTATATGTAGAATATATAGTCGGGGATCTGGATCACACAAAACAATGAGGACAAAGAACTGTTTGTTTTCCATTTGTTGTGCTTTAGTTTAATTTTTATTATATATTTATATTGCAGGACGTGTTTTCTTCTCCGTAACAAGCCATTTCAGTCTTAGCGTTTCAAATAACCAAAAAGGAAATAATTGTATAATTAAATGAAAAGAAATAAAAATGGGGAAAAATAATAAAACGAATAAGCTTAAGGTCTAATATTTTGTTTTGATTTTTTGTGTGTTTTTGATGTTTGTTTTGTTTTGCTTTCTTTATTTTGCAATTGCAGAAAATTTCGAAACAATGGTTTGCTAGGATACTTCACGCCTCAAAATTCTTCTCTTCTTCCTTTCGTTTTATGGGGTTTTCTTTCGTTTTTTTGTTTAGTTTTAAAATAATTCTAATATCAGTTATACAGAGTTGTAGACAATCACACAGGCATACACAGGTAAACATATATAAATCTGGTTGTTTTTCGTTATTTTTACAATCGAACATACAAAATTTTAGATAGTTAAATTTGATAAAAGTCAATAATAAAAAAAACATACAAATTCGGGCTCTTTCCTAATAGAAGTAGTTATCCGCTGGCCCCCTATATCTCTCATGGCACATTTAAATTGGGATTTTTGTACCAGATTATATGCTTAACTCAAACAAAAAGGGTTTCGTTAGTGGTAAAAATCTTTTAGACTCTCTCTCTGTCCCTAAAAATTGAAAAAATCTTTTCCGATTCTGTTCACGTGGCCTAAAATGAGAAACTTATTTTTTACTGGGTCGAGGGAAGTCCACTTCCCCGTTTTCACCCAGGTAATCCTTTTACCAATATGGCGTATGTGGCTCCTGGTGCCAGCCATTTTGGTCCTGCACCTTGGCCAAGGCATCGGTCAGGGTGGACCGCATTTGTTGGCTCGAATTGCGATTCTGTCCCTTATCATAGGGAGAAAGGGCATTGTAATAAAAGGGCGATCGCTTGCTGATGGTATAGTTTTTGCCCTGCAAGTTAAATATTAATTAATAATAAATATTTTATAATTTATGTTATAAAACTCACATCATTATTATCCCAATATTCTGTATCGTTGGTGCGATAGCAAATGCAGAATTCCAGGCGCTTCGAGGATGGCGGCAGGGTGATCTTGAAGGAGAATGTATCGAAGACGACATGCGCACAGGTGGCCGGGCCATAGGCTCTGGCGAATGTGCAAAAGATGTCCTGCTGGCTCTTCCAGTCGTCCCAGGTAACACGTACAATTATCTCCTTCTGGAAGTCAATATTCTTCACCTTGATGGTGCCCACTACAATTGACTCCTCATCCTTGACGATCACATTCTCCAGCGAAACAAAGTCACGCTCTATCTTTTGTCTGCAAGAAAATAATATATATTTATTTAAAGAAATTATTTAATATAATATTTAATTAAATTTAATAATAGCTTTGGTATCCCTCTAAACTCACCTAAATGATAGATAGTCTGAGGCCGGCTGCTTGAAGTCCACCGTCCACTGATCTGGCGGATGCGGACTGACCAGGCCCTGTGTTATCTGCTCCAAGAACTTCATGCTCCAATAGGGCGGCACATTCGAGGGTTCGGACATCACACGAACCTCGGTCAGTGATAGGCCCTCATCATCGGCAAAGATCACATGCTTTTTGGGGCCACGGCTGCCGAATTAAAGAAAAAAGAATAGAAAAGAAATCCCATCAGATGAGTACATCACAATAAATTATATATAAATTAGCTATAATTTATTAATATATATATATATATATATTTATATTTAAAAGAAATGTAGATTTGACCCCAGCATTATCAGTTTGACTTGACCCCCCCAATTTGAAAATATGTATTTAATTACTTAGTGGTCATTGACTTGGCTTCTTTGGCCCGCAAAGATTTCTATTTTTAAGCTAAACAGTTTGATTTTTATTGGTTTGTTTTGATTTTTTAGTTTAGCTAACTGCGTCGTTGCCAAAATGCATTTTTCCAAGAGCATTTTTTGCAGCTTCTGTCAGATGATTAAGATCTTTTCCATTAGCTCATCTTCCAAATACCCAAAGGGTGTTTTACTTTATTTCCTTTTCATTTAATTTCCCTTTTTCTTTAGAACCATATTTTATATTCCAAAAAATGCTGTTCCCGAAAAATTCCCTGCGTCATAAAAAGAGTAATGTGTATGGAATATGTTGTTGGTTTTATTTTTTATTTTTAGCAGTCACGTAGTACGGTCTTGCCAAAGATTTTGCCTTAATCTATATGTAAAACACGCCTACTTTTCACCATTGCCTTTCTTTTTTTGTTTTTGGTTTTATTGGACGACTCGGCCCACGAGTCTTTGGCTTAAATGTAAATAAAAACACACCCCACTAAGATATGTATATAGTATGTATGAGGGGATATAACTCGTGATTCAAAATCTAGGAAATAATTAAACAACATTTGGAATTTCGGAATTTTGGAACCAATTTGAGTCTGGTAAACGACTGAAAATCCCTTGAAATATTTTCTGTACATTTTTATATGAAAATATATATGGAGCAGTGAAAGATATCTATATAAAACATTAAGATACAAATTTGTTCTCAATCTAAAAAGTGTAAAAAAAGTATTCTATGAGAACCTACATTTTGTATATTTCTTGTTTTAGCATATTTTATTATTTATTAGGTTTTTTATAATTATTTAAAGTAATTTTGTATAGTGAAAACGTAATAGCAATATTTATATCAGACTACTACATTATTTTCTCGATTTATCAGTCTGAAGATCCTCATTTATATGATTAAAATGTCAGATAATGATTTAAGGAAATATTTTGTATGTTTCTATAACTTTTATCTTAGTTCCATAAAGTTGCTGGATAAATTGGATTTGTTAATTAATTTAATAAAGGAAATCTTAGTTTTCTGCTATTTTGTTCCCTATATCAACCCCATTTTATAAATCTACATTTTTTCCTTTTAGAAAGTTGGTCATAAAATCGATAAGATATTGAGGCTATATTTGGCTAATCAGACCAGTTAGGGGCTCGCTTTTTAATAGCTCTTTTGGCTGTTGTCAAACCAAAATAAACCCACTAATGCTGAGAAACTGAAAAGTTTCCGTCAGTTGGAGGTAGCCTACAATAACCCCAAACACACCCATGGTGCAGAATTTATTTGGTCTGCAAACTGAAGGAGAGATTCGGGGGAAAACGCATCGCATCGAGTGCTAAATATATAGTATATGAGAAGTACAAATAGCCAACAGTATTAATGGCTATTGCCAGGCTGCCTGGCTCGGCTCTCTCTGTTTATTGAACGCCGGCTGGCTGGCTGGCAGGCAGTACTTATTCGCCGGGGATCGCACCACCTCGACTCGACTCGAAACGGATCGAAACGGATCGGGGCGACTATCGACGATCACGCATCGAGGGCATGATCGTCGGTGCGCCTGCTGTTACTGCATTTTCTTCAACAGGTTTCTTTCCGAGGCGATCGCTTATCTGGCGTGTGTGGGCCTCAACGCCCAACCAGAAATCAGAGACCACAGACAGAGGCCCGCTTTCCTGTAACGTGTCAACTTTTAAAAAGAGATCGCCCGAAGAAGTAATAAAAAAATATATTCATTTACATTTTCATTTCCATTCCATTTTCCCCACATTGGTTTACATTTTCCCCCCCTCAAAGGGAAACGAGTTTGAATGCATTTGTTCAACACCTAAAAGGCAGTCGCAGCATTACGACTTGCATTTAATTTTGAGGGTCCGGTTTACAACAAGTCCATAAATTTGTCAGCTTCTCAATATGCAAGGCACAAGCATTAAGCTCGCTTGCTGGGGAGGGAGAGGAGAAACAAGTTTCGAAGGCATTAAAAAGGGATTTTTAAAAGTTTAAAACCCGAGGAAATTATGTCTAAAAATACTTAACAATTCCGCAGTTTCCAATCTTCTTCAGCCTTGTTCGAGTCCCCCAAATTTTTGTAATTGAGTCAATAACCTGTCCTAAAATATATATTCTGCCCAGACCTGTTGAAATTTTTACAACTGTCTAATTTGATGGTCAGCCTAGTTGACCTTACAATTGGTCTAGTTTTTTTTTTGTTATTATACGAAACAAGGCATTTCCGTCTTGAATTTGGCAAAATTTTCAGGTCTTTTTTAAAATATAGCATTTTTTCTAGACACGTTTTCCCCTACGCACAGTCAAAGTCCACTACTAAGTAAGCATCTGAAAATAGTTTTATTTGAAATTTTGGTTCTTTAATGATTTTTTTTCTATGAAATTTAATTTTATAAAAAAGATTATACATTTTTGTAAATTTACAGAATTTTTTTGTAAAATTTGTTTAGCTGATGGGGCGCCAAAATTTTTACAGCAAACGCAAAGCTGCAGCATCACTTCTGTTCAATTCACGTGAGGCTCGCATGAACATCAGACATATCTCCCCATCGTCTGTCTCTACTATAAATGTATATATAACCTTATGGCTGTGTGTGCTTGTAATGTTGAAATATTTTTAGTTTACGTTACACCAAAAAAAAAGAAATATTGATGTGTATAATGACGCCTTTCGCTTGAGAGAGAGAGCGATCACGCTTCTAGGCTAATAATTCTTCGGCCTTGACGTGACCCATCTGCGTCTGTTTAATGGTTGATTTTGATGATTTTTGGCTTTTCTTTATTATTATTTTTTTTTTTGTGGGAAGGTAATTATGAAAAGAAAGCTTTTTTTCATAGGCTGTCAAATGTGATTGAAGGAAACGGGAGCGGCATAGGTTTCCACAAGTGACAGGTTAATGATGGATGAGCTAGAGATGCATCCAATAGATACAATTCTATTTAGCTATATATTTTCCAAAATTATTTATGTTTCTTTCAGTGCATTTCGTAACTGATAAAACCAGGCATATATAAAATACGCAACCGCAAAGTGTATACACAAAAGCTGAAAGCACGCCTCTGGTTTACATTGATAATAAATATTACAGGCTAATTGCATTCGTGTGGGGAGGCTGTGAGGTTTTAAGCTCGTCTAGACATTGCCCAAATAGAAAATGTTCTCTATCTTTTGACGCAAATGCAACTATCATTTATTTTACTCTATTTCACAATTATTTGTTGCGTATTTTTAGCAAGTTTTCTTCTATTTGAAATGTCAAATTCCAAGGCAAAGAAGGAATTTTGGTTTTAGATTTAGATAGATATTATTTTCCAGGGCCTCGCCTATGAATCAATAATGTGTATTTCAAATATATATTACATATACATATATAGAAAGAGAAAACGAAAATAATGGCGCCTTGCCGTTTGGGGGTCTATACTATGTATGCGGTTTTTTTATCTGAAAGATACTAGATACTAAAGCCCCGCACGATCGCGATGCAGTGGCGTGTTTTTCTTTTGGCACATTTCTGCACTCATTTAGATAATTTATATTTTGTTTTTGTGGAATTGCATGTTCTTATATTTGGCTTAACATTCTAGCTTTGCTTGTATATACGTAAATGTTCCCTAGAGTATATTTTATGGATCTTCTTAGCCCTGGGATGCAATTGCCTTTCTGTTTTTATTCACCAAATGACATGTGCTCTCGATGACGTCTTTGGGAAAGTTGTTTGACTGCCAAGAGATTGTATTCTTTTTTTTTTTTGCTTCTACTTGAACTATCGTTAATGAGTTAAATACAATATATAATTTTTTTGTTTATAAATGGGAAACGGGAAATGGTATTTTGGCGGCTTTATTTTGATGCCTGGGATCGATTTTTCTATTGATATTAATTTTTAATTGCTTTCCTGTGATGCCTTAATTTTGTATATAGATTTTATTAACAATATCTACCAGCAAAGAGATTAAATAAAAATTCTTTCTTATGTTAAGCCCATATATTTGATATGATCTTACGACTTTCTTTTGGATTAACCACAGGCTACCAAGTTACCCAGCAAAACCATCTTCAGCTTCTTCTGTTACCCAACTCTCGCTCTCTCTTTTTCTAATAATTTTCCCTGATATGTATCTAATATCTTTTGCTTCTCAATGAATCACTTATGGGGCGTTACACCCATTCTGACCACAATTGGCCAGACCTCACAACCCACAATAAAGTTCCAACTAGTTCAGTTGGCGGTTTTATAAGTGCGGCGCCATTATCTTCTCTGGCCTGGCCTGACGTCAAAGTGACTGAACCCGCCTCTCGATCGTATTACCTTTACGATGATGTAATCTTATCATTTCAAACTCACCTCAGTTCGCAGTGGGTTGGTCCGTTTACGTCGCTATCCTTGCTGCACATACAGCCATGGCTGGCACTGTCCGTGACATCGCCTTCGGTGTCCGTTGGCGAAAGATCTGTGGTGGTGAGGCTGGCCGATGAACTGTTGTTTAGGTTCTGGGGTTTGTGCAGGCAGGATTTGCGGCTGAGACAGGACTTGGGCTGATTAGTGAGCAGCGGGGCTGAGGCCATACGCTCCAGGTAGCTCCGGCCGGATCGACTGCCCACGCCCAAGGGCGTAGCGCCAGCCTTCTGTTGATTGGGGCCCTGTCCCTGGACCGCCGCCGAGGCGTTGTTGACCATGGCTTTTGAGGCCAGAGTTATCACTTGGGGCCGGCAGTAGCGAGACGCTCGATTGGGCTCGTCATTGTAGCTGCAATAAGAGAAATGGAAAAATGTATTAGTTTTTAAGTTGTATTTGATGAAATATTAAATGTGATTTAATTTATATTAAAATATATTTAACAAATTTACAATTCAAACCCAGATAGAAGTCTTTAATTTGAAGCTGTATTTGACAGATTTATACCTCCAGCTTCTAAAAATAATTTGTAAATACCAAATATCACCAGATGCTTCAGATTTTTTGTGATCTTTTTTATTTCATAGATAAAGAGATGAAGACCTCTCGGATCAGTCTTTTATTTTGGGCATCTACGCCTCAAGCTGCATTTTTATCAGGCCTGATAAGAGTCGTTGGTTTAATATTTTTACTGCTATATTATTTGCCTCCATTGTCCAGAGGCCTATACTACTTATATTGCTATATACATATGTATGTACATACTTATATTGTCTATAAAGAAACATCGGTGATAAGACAACGGGGAGTTGCGCACGACCTCCCCACTTGATTTTGGTTTGTCGTGGGGGGACATAATGTTAATATATATTTATAATATTGAATTGAAGCATATTTGTTTGGGCTCGCCGTTGAGTCATCGCTGAAAATGTATTTTCAGACAGACTCACTCACTCATCCCACTTATCGTACATTTTTTTTTGGCTAGACATTTATGAAACTACAAAAGTCAATGTTTGATAAGGCTCGAACTAACTGGTGGACATACATATGGTGGACATACATATGCTGATCATAAGCTGATATTGCTTTTTTTCGGCGTGGGCCTGGCTATGAGAACTTTTCCGTCTGCTCTGTACGGGTTATCACTGCTGTTTTATTGGCTAATTGCTGCAGTCTCGGCCCTTTTATCAGCATATTTAGTGCCTGAGTTGGCAACTTAAAAAATTTCAAGTGTTTTCGATGTCATGCCACCGAGTTACTTCAGTTATTTCCAGTACTGATCATGGGTAATGGGCAATTTTCAAGTGAAATGACGCAGAAAAAGCTGAGTTACTTTAAGATAGTTGAAGGACTTGGGGATTCTCTTAGGCATGCCACTCACATGCCCTGATAAGAAGAATTTTCCAGCCGGATTTACACAGCAATAACTATCTTGGTTTTGCTCTATCTTTAAGTTCTTTATTCTTAACTGATTATTTCTTAAATTTTTTCAGTTTCTTGTGCTCGTTTTGTTTTGCTTTTCATATACCTAAATACTTATTTTTAGCCTGCCATAAATTATACGAATTTTGTTATTGTATATTTATCATTCCCCCAAAAATAAAATTCTCACTTCCAAATGCAGCTCGTGCAGCAAATGAAGTGCCGCAAATTTGCTTTAATGAATCAATTGCTTTCGCCCCTATATAGATATATACCCTAGCCTCCCTTTACCGATTTGTCATAACTTTCGGATGGCTCGTGTGCCCCTGAGAAACAAAAAAAAAATGTTTCATCAGAGCGCCACGCGCTTATTTGTCGCCAAGCGAGCAACATCTCCCCGACTCGTGAACGCTTCTCCAAACCCAAATCTTTCTCTCGACGCTACAGAAGATCACCTCAGCATCTGCGAAATGTTTGTTTTGGGTCTTGCCTTGCCTTGATCTTGAATGGTTTCACTTCATATTTTTTCGCCAATCTGTTGTCAACCAAGAATCGAGCCTTAGTCGCGGGAATATTTTTAGTACCCCTGCATTCATCGTGTTCTTGAAATGTTCTCACGTTTAGTTCGTTTTTGTTTTTGTATATTTATTAATATTTAGAATACAAGTTTTTTAGCTTTGAAGCAGTTGGCTTAAATGTTTCCAAATGACAGCTGGTCAACAGGTGTTTTAATTACTTCAATATTTGAAGACCTCGATAGGAACCTTTTGTAAACAATTGTGGCATTTGTATCTGTTACGTTAATTAAATAGAAATTGTTTCTTTATTCACCTGTAAATAAGCGTTCTTTTATTCTTCCATAAAAATAGTTCTATATCTTTAATACCTTTTAAATTTAACTAAACAATTATTTAAATAACATATTTGTTTGAATTCAATTTTAATAGATTTTTTCTAAGTCTTTAATATTTATTTAATTTAATAAAGCAACTTTTTAAATCAAATCTTTCTTTAAAATATTTCAAATCAATACTTTCTTTTAGCTTTAATTTTTATTAAATGTTTTTATCATGCCTTTTATTGTATAACAACGGAAGTGTTAAACACGACGTTTATTTTTTTTGTTTAATAATCATGTAATCTGACAATTTATCGTGTGCTTAATCAACATTTTTTCTGTTTCTTTTATTAACACGTACACACACACGCTGTGAAATTGTTTTAAAATGTATCAGGAAAAAATACCTGTCGAGTTTTATCGGCTGATAAGAAAATAAAAAGAAAGTTTGTTGTTAAGACGTGACACCGGGAAAAAACTGAAATTTGTACAAGTTTTTCTCTCGCACGAAAAACTCTTTTTCTAGATTTCCCCAAGTTAATTTATTTTGATTGGCAGCCGAAACTCGTGAGTTCACTTAAATCAATTAAGTAATAAATTAGGCCAAGTGGCTGGAATATTTATTTATTATTTGTATTTGTATTTTTTGTAAACTTACTTTAACGATTGACGCTGATGTCCGCTCATGAAGTCCGCCAGAAAACTAACGGGTGGACTGTGACTGAATATGGGCGGACTGTGTGAAATCATTTTATATATAGGGCTTCGATCTGCGCTCTGATTACAAAATGTGTTCTCTACAAACAAGGAACTTTATGTGTTTGGAAGCCCCTGTGAAAATAAATACGTATAGAAAATTAAAAGATTTGTTTTTGTTTTTGTTTTCAATCGAGGCAAAGCGGGCAATAATAAATACAAATATTTTAATTGGCAAGTAATGTGTAAAATGGAATGCATGTAATGCAATTTTTTATATAGCTAATCGCAGGTGGAAATCGCTTTTAATGATCTTTACACACACACTAACGAAGTCCGGAATGGTTCATAATTATTTTGATTTGTGGGAAATGAAATCAATATTCATTTATTGGCCTGATTTAATTAGGCAAATTCGGAATTTCTTTATTATTTATTAATTTTGTTGGGAATAATGTATTATTTAGTTGCTAGTTTTGTTTATGTTTTGGGGTGAAGTTCGCCACTTACCGTTAGTTCTTATCTCTTCAGCGTCTACTCTTCGTTATCTTCTTCTGCTTCTGGGTAAGGAGGAAGGAACTTTTCTTTTTCTTTTCTTTTTTACTTGTGCTGTCAATCACTTTTCTTGGAGATGTGATTTTCTTGATTTAAAACATTTATTTATATTTTTTACTTTTTCATATGTGCATCACGCGTGTGCGTCAGACAATGAAAATGTTGGACTTTAATTGAATTTATTAAATTCCTCCGAAGTGGGGGCACTTTTCGTGGACACACGCACACAACGACGAACGAACGAATTTTAATGGATTTTCGCGCGGCTTTTCCTCAAGTATTACTTAATTTTTGGTGTGTGTGTTTTTTTTTTAACAAAATGAATGTTACAAAAAAAAACAACAACAATTCGCGTCGCGTTCCCCGTTCCGTCTCGATCCACTTCGTTCAGTTCCTCCTATGAACCGTACGCTTCGGCGCTGCGAAAACGAATGAAAATGCTTCGTAGGTGCTACTTGACGTTAAGACCCGCCGTATCCGATCGCTACACACAGAGAAAGGGGCTCTCTTGTAGGAGATACTTTCCGAGGGAGAGACCTCCCTCTCTTTCGGGATCTACTACGTGGCTTGCATTATTTGATTGCATTTTAATATTATTATTTACTCGGTTATGTGTGTTGGTAGTTTTAGTTATAGTTTCAGTTGCTTTGATTAGTTTTGGCGCCGGTGGCGGTGACAAAAGTCAAAACGGGTGTCAGGCCCCCGAGACATGATCACGGCGATCTTATATAGACGGAATCTCCCGCCTCGTGGACCCTGAGTGAAATTCAGGGGAATTTGCCAAACAGTTTTTCCGCTTTTCAGCTGTTTGATCATTTATTTACTATAATCGGTGTGTGTGATGATCAGTTAAGTCCTTAAAATTTGTATATGTTTGGTTTAAATATTAAGAAAATTAAATAAATTGCAAGGAAATAGAGGTAAACAATTGTCTCAATTGTTTAATAAAATTGTGAAAAATTAAACAATAAAAGATCTGAAATATTTTGTTGAAAATATTGCTTTACACTGAAATTTATATAAAAACATATTATCGAATTAATCAATTTTATTTATTTTCGGTAATACAATGAACGTAAATTATTATTAATAAATAATAAACTGCTTGAAATATTTCTTGCAGTATTACTCTCTAAATATTTAATATTTTCCCCAATAATTTCACTCTGTCGTCTGAGTTTTTCCAGTCCTAATATTCCACTCAATCGAAAATAGAACTTTTGAGTGAGTTCTGGTTTCTTCAGCCCACGCATTTCTTTTATATAGGATTGCCTTCTTGTCACCTCTAAATCAATTAGCCCTTTACACAAGATGTTGTGTTATTTAACAACTTTAGATATTTTTTGTGGATATGGGAAGAAAATATTAAACAGACAGGTAGTAAGCTGGTTTAAGAGTTGAAATTGAAAATGACAAAGTAAAAATGGATTTATTGAAATTAAAGGGAATTTTGAAAAATGAGAAAAGCTAAACTAAACTTAATAGGAGCTTAAAGTTTTATTTCTAAAAAAAAACGTAAGAAAGCCTTTACAATAAATATTTCTTAAATAAATTACCAAAAACATGCATTCTATAAAAATAGATTTATTATGAAGTAAGATATATTCATAATAAAATTTATTGTGATCTTTTTGGGGATATACGATCTTATTTAAATTGAAAATTCAGTCATTTAATACCTGTAAAAGGGGCTCAAAATTCCACAGACAAAAATACCTAATGAACCATTCGAATTGATTTTTCTTGTATTTTCTTTTTTCATCTAAGCCCCCAGACCAAAATCGACCCACATGATATCTGTCGTACCCAAATCAAAGAAATACAAAAAAAAAAAAATGTCCCAGACAAGCGGAAACCGAGTGCAACCAAAACTCAACACAGAAAATGCAGTCCCAAAACTGAGACGGGGTTGTGGAACCTCTTTTATATGAATAGCCACTTTTATCTATGGAATAAGAGTGGTGTTTGGTGTGCGTGATGGGATAGCATTCACTCATGGCGGTGTTTCGGTGCATGGATCTTGAGTGTTTTTTCTCCTGCTAATGCGTGATTTCAAATCACATCTCGAACCGCATGATAATGCAACTTCATGCTTTTTGTCTCTCGAGTGTCCCTCCAATGGCGGTTAAACAAAAACTTACTTTGAATGCGCACTTTCTTAATTTCTTCACCGGTTGCCAACTCAGCAGCATCTCATTGAAATTCATTGTATGAACGGGTTAAAAGAGGCTAAAGGCAGTGGGCGGAGGCAGAGTCGATCGGCTAAATTTGTTGACTGCACTGACAAAAAATGCATCACTTTAGTTAATGGTTTTCAGACATATAAAAAAAAATATATATTTCAACGGGAAATATTTTAAAAGGTATATTTTATTCAAAAGAAATGTTTCCAGAACTCCACAGCTTGCATTAATTTTGTGCTAGAACTTATTGTATCTCAGAGATACACAGGCACTGAAGTCTTAAAATTGATAAATAAGATTCAAATGAAATAAAAATCTTTTTAAATTATACATTATTACTGGAATCCTTTAGATAACTTTTGATTTCTCCCAGTGCTAAGGGGTATTTGAAGAGAAGGAGGCTGAAAAAGCCGGGCCGGCCGGCTGAGTTGCTTGCCTAGTTGAAAGCCGGTTTCGAGAGATCCCTGCGTGCATAAAGAAGTGGTTACTTGAGTGGCTCGTTGCAGTTTGCCGGTCACTTCATGTGAGTAGAGCATATGGGAGATCATCCAGGGTTGTGGATATAGAGGAAAGGGATGTAAGGATGAGCAATATAAAATTCAATAACATATCTAATAAATTTAAATCTAAACCTCACAGATACAGTATCTTTTATACTGGTTTTCAATTAATTTTGTTAAAAAATATGTTATTTTTTTTTTGTTTCTACCAGATAAACCATTTAAGAAACTGGAACCTAAAATATATTCACAGATGGGTTTTTTATTCAATTACCCAAGACAAATCGTTTGACTTTTGTATTTAATTAATATGTACATGAATAGGAAACTTTTGTGTTAATTTGACATAATTATATAATTTTGGTTTTTAATATTAATTTTACAATAGATATTTATTTAAATACCCCTTCAACCTACGCCTTGTGACTAAGGTATTTCGCTTCCTTATTTTTTTACAAGGTTTCTGCATTTCCCCTTAACACCCTTATTACTATGACGTCCCTTAGAGAGTTACAATTTTCTCTTTCTTAATTAAAATTTTCTCTTTTCTTGCTCTTTTTTGCAATCATTCTGCAAGTTGCATCTCTTTGGTTGCACTTGAAATTGAATTTTTGCATTTTCCCCGAACACGTGTGCTCCCCGCTGGCAAATTTAGTGGCACACACTTTTCACATAAATGCATCTTGTCTATTTTAGTACATAATTTCATATTTTACCAGATGTACATATGTATATGGTATATGCACCTCAGAGTCTCTCGGATGCTGTTTTGTAATTATAGTTTGTTGGTTTCAGCGGATGTCGTTCGGGACCATTTAAATTTTTCAATTTATGCGGGCTACTTTCCATTTTCTCAGGTTTTAAGGTGTGGTTGAAGTTAGGATTGTAATTTAAGGGGCTTTAAAAAAATTCTGAATATTAAATGGAAATCAAATATATATTTTTAATAGCAAAAGCCATTGATTTCAAATGATAAAGAATGCATTTTCGTTTTTATGATTATTGTAAATTGGTTTATATAAAAATCCTCACTTTATTAATACTTACAATTTAATTTTTTATATAAATATTAGAAAAAACTATGTTAAATATTTGAATAAATATTTGAAATATTTTTATAATGAAAATAAATGCTGATTTTGGTTTATTTCCATCATCAAACATCATTCCTTGACTGCGTGAAGCCCAAAGAAAACATTCAATTATTTCACAGGTTTCACACGCTGAAAGTGGAAACCTACCGCTGATTCCCAATGTCTAGAGTCTAGACAATTGGCTAGCAATATAAAAAACAACACAAAGCAAGCGGAACAGGCTGATTCGTAGCATAATTAATAGGAAAGTCAAAATAGAGAACCAACCACGCGCCCACAGCAACAAAAATTATAAAAAAACGTGCAAAACGTCTGATGAAACCTCTCAAGTAATCTAAATCAGTCGGGCCACATTTTATAATCGCTAAAAAATTCAACAAATTGTAGAATCGATTAGAGCATATTTTACCTTAGTCTATACTATATAGGACTAGTTACAGGCCACTGGCAGTGATTTAAATTTAGACACAAGGCGCGCGACCCACTCGGTATTTCACGCCTTATCAATGCAGAGCCGCTGCGAAGAGACCTCCTTGAAATACATTCACCCGAAAGATCGCCACCGAAAAGTGCTGATAAACTGCGCAGCATAAACTTAAATCATAAATATAGAACTGGTTTATTTTTGGGACGCGACACAAGACAGACAGACCGGTGCAGAGTGATCGCCATGCCGTAACTGACCTAGAGCACCTGATCGAAGCGTGATCGCGAAATGAAGAAAGAAACCCAGAGGCGTTGGAGGATGTGAAACATATTTTGACTATGTGATGACCACTACTTGGATTTGTTTACTTTCTCGGGCGAGATCTTCTATAAATCATAATTAATTGGGGGGTTTTCTATACTCTTCACAATGGAAAAATATGGGAAAAATGTATTCAATATTTTGTTATTATTTTGATAGCTGCAAAATGTATCTGCTGTTAAGGAATTCATTTTGCATGCATCTCAAAATATCCCATTTTGATGGATAGAATTTTGTATAATTAAATTAATAGCTATGATAAATTGATTTTAATATAAAAACTAACCACCCTCGAACTTTACAACTGCAGGGCATAGCAAGTATTTCTTTTTTGGCAAATGAATTGCCTGCAAAAATTCCTTTTTCCGCTGCGGAAACGGAAAAGTCACAATAAAGAAAATGTCTATAAATAATCTCAGAATTTAGCCAAATTAAAGGAGCCTTTAAAAGCTTTCCCAAGGGGTCATATGCAATTGAAGCGCCTGAGTTTCCGTTTGATTTTGTTGCGTGTTTTCCTCACAATGCGATCGCGTAATTTTCCATTGCAACTCGGCGATCAGCATTAAAATAAACTTAATTATGCGATTTATTATGCAAATATATACACGAGCGCGCACACTTTTATAGAAAGCTTTTTTTTCAGGCAGCCAGGCAAACAGCAGCCGCCGCATCTGAACCCGACCACAACTGATGATCACGTTTTCGCCGGCTGCCTTCTATAATCTCGGGAGGGCGATAGTTCCATTGACATCGCCAGACGAGCCCGAAGTCGCAGTACCTATCTACTATATACATACATACATATATATAGAGTAATTATCTGGGCAGTCGGGAGGCGCTAACGCCGCACCGTCTGATATCGCGTGTCGGTCTGCTGATAATGACCATAAACCCAGCCGATTGAGAACTCCCCAAACAACATCCTAAATATAGGCAGACGAAACCTCTTCATTATTCCCATGTTAATCACCAAACAAACAGAAGGGTGCCACTTATCAATATCTATTTTGTGCGGAGTCTAGACCCTGAAGAGTTTCAACAATGTCGAGTGTTTACTGTACCTAATGTGTTTGAATTTCAATTGCGTTTTGTAATAGTACCTGTGGCCAGGTTGATGAAGTAATTAGCAAGTGACACCTTGACTGGCAGACAAAAGAGAGACTTTCTAATAGGTTTCACAAGCACTTAATTCTTTTAAAGAGGTGAGAAAATAACAGCTTTGTTTTCTAGTTAATATCTTAGATTTATGGATTAAACAAATATTTGTATATCACAAAAACCAATGATAAAAGTAGATGGTTGTTAATTTCTATTGTTTATTTAATTCCTATCTGCAAACCCATTTATCACTGAAGTTCACCTTTAGAATTATATTCAAAACTTGATATACTCCAAAAAGTAAACACCTGCCTAAAATAATCAACAGCAACAGCAGCTAATTGGCAGGTTCCAAATGGCATTATTGTATCTGCCATCTGATAAAATATATATGTATATATTTTGCATAATTTCCAGCTACCTGATAAGCAATTAAAGAAACAATAAACTGAATCTTTTAAGATGTGGCGTGATTGAAATTTATTTTTAGTTCACTTAAAATCCAAAGTATGTACTTAAGAAATGTGCTTGCTTTTATAAACAAATATTTATTCGTGTTTATTTTGTATACTCAACCAGAGGATGCTTTGGAGATGGAGATAAATATTAATTTGAAGTCCAAACAGTTTTCTACAATTCCTACAAAATAAAAAACAAACATTTCCCTAAAAAAAAACGACCCCCACTAAACAATTCCGCCTTTCTTCGCGATCACAGATAACTGTAAAAAAAACCAATGAACATCATTTCCCCAACCCGCACCATTTTCCCCGCTTTTGTTGATTAATAGTTCCGGTTTATGGGACATTAAAATAAAAGTCACAGCGAGAGTGAGAGAGAGGAGAAGGAAAAAAAAATCAACCTGAAAAATATGCTCAAACATTGCATTCAATGTTAAATGCGTGCATTGCACTGCCAGATACAAATGCATCTGTAGATGGGCCTGCATGTATCTCGAAGTGTGTGTACTGCTCTCTGCCTCTAGATACAACTAGAAACGCATAGACTAGTTTGTGATTTACATGGCCGTCGTATGAGTCAGTCGATAGTGGGCTCCTGAGATTTCTCAGACAGAATCTCTTGAGTTTTCTGTATCTAGAGAAATTTTCGCAGAACCAACGAACGCGCACTTTGAAATTTTGGCAACAATTTTGATTCAATTAACCTTCCATTTGGCGGAGAGGTCAGCTTGCAGTCTTGACTAAAATCGGATGGCTTTTTATCATTTATGTATTTTTTTTTTTTTATTATTATTAAATATTATTCGGAGTCTGTAGTTTGTCTAGGTTCCTGGGGGGTCATTGAACTCTATGTAGAAGTTTGTGGAAAAAATATTTGCAAACAAACTGAAGCACTTAAATTGTTTATTTTCATCAATTTTCATACTTGGTTTCAAATTCTTTCTGTTCGAACTGAAAAATGTTTGTTTTTCTTAGTAAATTTCTACCTTTATCTATTGGATACCTTGGATATTAGGTGAAGAATGAGTTTAACAAATATCTTATGGCTAATAAATTTAAAGTAATGTTTTTAAAATGGGAAACTTTTATTTCCATCTCACTCAGATATTTATCTTGCCTTCATTTGAAACTTTTTTGAGCAACTCTCTTGCTAAAAAATCATTAAAAATATTTATTAACTTGTTATATTTAACGAGTCGCATGGGTCTCAATTGGGTCACCTTTTGGCTTATCAATGCCTGAACGTATAAAAAAATAATAATAAAGAAATAAGTAGGAATGCAAGGTTAGCTGGACAATGGCGATTGTTCGAATACCCTGACAAAAGAACTGAGATTGAAATAAGTTCTGAAATATCTGGAAAAACCTAAAATCTATCTCTGACCTACTCAAAAATTGGTTTAATATTATTGCAGAAAATATACTTTTCCAGAGTAGTTACCAAATCGTAATGCTTAAGTTTTTTGCAATTTCGTAGTGTATTTCGCACTGATAATCCTTAATATACCTTACATATATTTGTATAATTATATACACTCGTGTTTAAATATAAATTACAACAGACTTACTGCGAAACGATTGTAAAATAGGAACAACAAAAACAATGCATCAAAATAATCAACAGGAAAATGCCTCTGAAAATTTTCCACCCAAACCGGCCTTTTTTATATGCGCAAAAATAAAGTTCACAAAAGTTCAATGGGTTTATCTGTTGACTTTTTTACAAATTATTATTGCAACTAATAGTAAGTAATAGTAATTGTAATTTACTGGGAAATTTTTAAAGTTAATCCTATAGGAATTATGTTTGTTAATATATACTATATTTAATGGCTTTTACTGCGCAGGATAAAGTTTGTGTGGAATTTACAAAACGTACAATAAATTGTAGTCTTATCTGATAAGTTAACACCCACTAATCAAGTTGTAAATGAATAAAATAAAATAAAACATAAATAAAGTTCCCAAGTTCATTTATTTTCTTATGGCTATTTTGCGAATATTTTTTCACCGCCAACGCAATTTTTTAGGAATATAAGACACCTGGCTACACAATGAATAAAACAAGTCATTTATATTTCCAAGAGAAATTATAAATAAAGATACTATGATATATATAAATATAATAAATTTAATTAATATGGGTAAAATGGTAAGAAGGTTAGTTTGGAAACTGTTTCGTACATTTTTATGACCCTTTTTAATTTATTTACTAGTTCTAGTAAAGTAATTTATAATTTCTGGAATACTTTTGAGGCTTTTAAAAAGATTAAAAATTTAAACCAGAAAAATTACATTTTTTTTTAAACATATTTTATTTATTTTATTAATATGGGTAAAATGGTAAGAAGGTTAGTTTGGAAACTGTTTCGTACATTTTTATGACCCTTTTTAATTTATTTGACAGTTTTAGTAAAATAATTTATAGTTTCTGGAATAATTTTGAAGCTTTTAAAAACATTAAAAATTTAAACCAGGGAAATTACATATTTTTAAAAAACATATTTTATTAAATTTTTATTGTTATGTGTTTACCTTTATTCTTTACCAATTTTTCTCGCCCATTAATTTTTCTAATCGTGTCGTTGATTAGGAGCCAGTTTGCTTTGTGGTGCTATGGGGGGAGATTAAATTGTTGTTGCCAGCCAGTCGTGCGACTAACTAAAATAGCATATAAAAAAATACCTCTGCCTCCCTTCCCCTCTTTCTCCTTCTCATTCTCAATGTTAAGTTCAATGACTAAATTTTAATTTTCGTTCTTGCTTTTTGTTTTATTTTTTTTCGGTTTTTGTTGGTTTTCCTCGAGAATCTCCGGACAAGGTTTAATCAGACCCGGTACCCAAAGCCCCTTATCAGCTCTATATACTTTGATGGCCTAGTTTCTTCATCATTTTTGTGGAAGATGTCGCAAAGGGGAGGTGTAGAGGTNTTTATTTTCTTATGGCTATTTTGCGAATATTTTTTCACCGCCAACGCAATTTTTTAGGAATATAAGACACCTGGCTACACAATGAATAAAACAAGTCATTTATATTTCCAAGAGAAATTATAAATAAAGATACTATGATATATATAAATATAATAAATTTAATTAATATGGGTAAAATGGTAAGAAGGTTAGTTTGGAAACTGTTTCGTACATTTTTATGACCCTTTTTAATTTATTTACTAGTTCTAGTAAAGTAATTTATAATTTCTGGAATACTTTTGAGGCTTTTAAAAAGATTAAAAATTTAAACCAGAAAAATTACATTTTTTTTTAAACATATTTTATTTATTTTATTAATATGGGTAAAATGGTAAGAAGGTTAGTTTGGAAACTGTTTCGTACATTTTTATGACCCTTTTTAATTTATTTGACAGTTTTAGTAAAATAATTTATAGTTTCTGGAATAATTTTGAAGCTTTTAAAAACATTAAAAATTTAAACCAGGGAAATTACATATTTTTAAAAAACATATTTTATTAAATTTTTATTGTTATGTGTTTACCTTTATTCTTTACCAATTTTTCTCGCCCATTAATTTTTCTAATCGTGTCGTTGATTAGGAGCCAGTTTGCTTTGTGGTGCTATGGGGGGAGATTAAATTGTTGTTGCCAGCCAGTCGTGCGACTAACTAAAATAGCATATAAAAAAATACCTCTGCCTCCCTTCCCCTCTTTCTCCTTCTCATTCTCAATGTTAAGTTCAATGACTAAATTTTAATTTTCGTTCTTGCTTTTTGTTTTATTTTTTTTCGGTTTTTGTTGGTTTTCCTCGAGAATCTCCGGACAAGGTTTAATCAGACCCGGTACCCAAAGCCCCTTATCAGCTCTATATACTTTGATGGCCTAGTTTCTTCATCATTTTTGTGGAAGATGTCGCAAAGGGGAGGTGTAGAGGTGCAAGCTCCAGGGGAAGGTCAATTAATAAATTTAATGAACATGAATAATGCACATTAAACGGAGCCACATTGTATGTGGGGAAAGTCCGGCTTGGTCTGTTGATTAAAATCTATTTTTGATTTTAATTAAATATTAAATAAACGAACAATGTATTCTATTATTGTTTAAATGAAAATCTGCTGCAAATCAAAACAATACATTTTTTAGTACACGTAAACTTAAATAAAAATAAAATTTATATATTAAAAGATCTTATATTGTATTGTTTTTTATTTAGTTCAAAAAGGTGATTGTAAGTTATTTTATTTTAGCTTTTAAATTTTAAAAAGTTGCAAGCCCATTCTTTTCAAGTTAAAGGAAATCGCAATCTGACTTAGCTTGAACATGGAATGGAGGTATGTAACACATGAAACACCTACTAAGGGCCGATCGATTGATGGACTGATCAGGACTAGTTCCGCTTGCTGGAGGTCAGCGGATCACTGATCGATGCCTTTAAATAGACACTCAGGGCGTTACCGAATCCCAGGGTATTTTTAGAGGGAACTTTGCCATCCGGATTTTGTTATTGAACCGATCCCAAACCTAAACCCGCCCACCTAATCAAAACTGATAATCGCAACAGCACCAGCCCCAGGGAAAATAAAAACCCCAAGATGGGTCGGATCGGTCTCCCTCCTTTCTCTAGGCTCTAATCTGGACCCAAGTCTGGATTTGGCGCCGCTGTCAAAACGGCTAGGGAGAATCGCTCACGTTGCACGGATCCCCGGACACTATCAGTCAATAATTTAAATGATTTCGAATTTAGATTTGTGGCCAGGCTATGGCGATTAGTTAACATTTGTTTTCAGCGTGTCCACCAGACAGATGAGATAATTAATACCGCATGCATACAGACCCACATACACACCCTCCTATCATCGCCCGCCCTCTTTTCACCGCCTAGTTTTTTTTTTTAGTATTTATAGACAAGGTCTATGGGTCTACGCTCCGATCCCACCGATAGATAGTGATGGCTTCCAAGGGTCTAGAAGGGGCGTGTTTTTTGCGTCCAAATAAGCTTAGGGAAAAGTGGCTGACATTATTTTCCATTACCAAAAGGATCTAGCTTTTAAATCGAATCGAATAATTGAGCTGTAATTTTTACCTATTTGAATACTTTAATATTATTTCGTTCACAACGTTCGTTCGTATTTATCAAATAAATTTATTTACAGAAAAAACCCTAATCCTTATTGAAATTGATATGGATTTCTTGTTCCAAATTCGTTTTTTGTTTAATTCCATCTTTAAATAAATAAAAAAAAATAATTTAAACTTTGACAAAATAAAAGGAATTCAAAACTGATTTTTTTGGCGCCAAATACCATAGCGTTAACAGGAACTGCTTGGCGATAGTGCTGTTAGGCGCAAAACCCAAAAGCCAATAAAATCGAATCTAACGCTAAAAATTATAAATCAGTGCGCTAAATAAAAATTAATTAACATATTTTACAATGAATAGCAGGCAAGATTCAATTTATAAAATCCATTGGCATTTCAATTAGTTTTTAAAGCTATTATTAGCTCAATTTAACGTAAGAATTCTAGAATTGGATGGCTTTAGAAGTTGAAAAAACATGCGAAAGAATTATATTAGACCGATGCTTTAGGGAGAAACCAAATTTTTTGATAAAAGCGTATGAAGTGGCTTATCTGTTGGATAACAAAACAATAATGAACAGAGTCATTGAGGTGATTGCATTTCCATTTCTATTCTAAAAGTTGTTAATTTTAAACATTTACTAAACAGTTCTTACTTTGTAGGTAATACAGTACTACCAAATGGACAATCCGGAAATCTATAACCTGCAGATCGACAGTTTCAATGAGTACTTCATGTGCACACATCAATTGAAGGCAAGTAAACGCTTCGATTGAGTACTACAAAATATTTCGCCAATAAGAGAAGCATTTTATTCTATTAACTGGAAGCCTACAAAACGTAAACCAGTTTTTTTAACTGATAAGGTTTCTCGTATTTTTCAAAACATTCAATTTGAGAAAATGTCAGTGCATGAATTTTACAATGGCCCCGAAAAGTCAAAACTATTGGCCGATTCAAGAAAGGGTGAAATCTTATATAAAATATAACACATTTTCTAACCTGTAAAAACAAAAAAACAACAATATATTGATTTAAATATGTGAATCTAGAAATATGAAAAATATTTAAATATTTAAACTTTTTTTAATAAAAAAGATTCACTTTCGCGTAATCGGCACGGTCTGGCAAGGCTGGTTTAGGTATTATAATTGAAACATCGCTTGGGCACACTGTTGAAAAAATTTAATAAGTAAAAACTTGAATTTGTGATAAATAAAAGCAATTTAATACTTGTAGACTAGACAAACCCTGCCAACTAGAGTAGCAACAAAATGGTAAGTGATATTAAAGAGCAATACAACGAATTAGCCGCTCGCTTTGCAATCTTCGAGTTTATTTAGACACTGAAACTTATTAAAAGAGGTATTTCAACATTGTTGGGCTGTTCATACATTTTTGGCGAAAACCGGGGAAGTCGAGAAGACCTCGGTGGGCACGACGAAACGCAGCTTAGTAGTCGGGCAGGAGCGGCGGCTCCGGCGACCGCTTGCCGCCCCATGAATGGAACCTCTGCTTCTTGCCCAGCACCACGGAGTTGCGTTTCTCGTCCCGCTGCAGCTGCGATTTAATGCGGCATCTCTCGATAACTGCGTCCCGGACGATCGTGGCAAAGTCAGCGTCGCTGAACTGTGCCATCAGCAGCCGGAAGAAGGCCCAGATTTCGCCGCGTTGAGATGTGGGTGGCGGTGCGTAGTGGCGGAACAGCCAGCCAGCCTCGTCTGCCGGCTCCTGGATGCCGCCCCCGGTGGTAGCGCCTGGTCGCGAATTGTAGGCATCGCACACGTCCTCGAAGCTTAGGATTGCCTGTAGTATGAAGCGTCGGTACTTGGATAGCTGCAGCTCGCAGGTGCCCAGCTCGGAATCCAGACCGGCGACGGACGCTGGCAAGCCGCTGCTGGCTCCATCGGCTCCGATGGCCAGGAACAGAAACAGGATCCACAAGGGCCACGTCTGCATGGTGGAGCACTCTTCTAATTGCTAACTGCCGGGCCGAATGCGACTGTGACGACGACTTCTCCTAATCCTCGCGGGCAACTGCGATGGCTACCGTCGCGCTGCTCCGCTTATATAGCCAACCGATCCGCCACCCACAACTTTGAAGTCCATAAAATAATTATAAAACGTTTGTCGTTCGCATTTTCTAAGCCGTTACACACGTCGCTAAATAAATACGAGTGCGTATTAATAAGCGTGGCAGTGTTCCGTCTCCGTCTGCGTATCCTTGCCACTTACTTTTCCCGCCAGACAATGAACGGCAACAAGTGTCATAAATTTTCACTCGTTTAACTTGCTCGCTCGCGACGTCTCTACCCTTCCGCCAAAGTTGCGTTTATTAATCCTGTCCAGAGATAAACGTGACATGCACTTGAAACTGAGACGAAGCTCCCCAAACGCGGCCTTCCCTTATATCCTGGAAAATGTAAAGCGCCCACCCACCCTTTTTGTGCTCGTCGCCACTTGAACAAATTGCTCGCTGATTAGCAGGCAAGCGTATGAAATTAATCATATGCAAATATCGTCGTCGCCTTTTTCTTTTCCTCGACGCTGTCGTGGGAGTTCTTGGGTATCCATACTTGGTAACCCATCCCAATCCAAAAGGGTGTCATTAGTTTCGCTGGGAAGTCCGAGGCGGCTTATCAGTGACCCAAATTATGTTTCCTTTCAAGATTCAAGAGTAAAGTTTGAGAAAATAGATGCAGAAAATAAATTTTTAGCTCTAGGTATATCAATCAATATAGGAAAATAGCTACAGTAGTACAATATACAATTGATAATAAGCTACATTTCGATGTGTTGAGATTTTAGACATTAAAAAATGTCGCAAATCTTCATTCTGTTTCCAGGGTATTCTCATCTCTCATCCTGTTCTTCCTTTCCAATTCCTATGAGCTCTTCTTTTGGCTCGAGAGCCCACTTGTTGGAAGCACTCTGGTCTTTAATTTACTCAGAAACGTGATGGGTTAACTTTGGTGTAGGCGTGTGTTTTTGTTTGCTTTTGAAATATGAAAGAGTTAAAGAGGTGCCTTGACAAAATTAAATTATTTCCCTAATCTTAAACATTTTACATTTATTTTTTAACAGAAATTTCGATTTTGCGGGGAAGGCGATTGCCCCGACTGGGTTCTGGCTGAGATCATATCCACACTCTCCAACCTGACTATTGAAAACTTGGAGCAACTCAGCGAGCTGGTGGCCCAGCGAATATGTGGAAAATCATTTGAGGTAATAATGTGTATATATTGTTTCACAAATTAACAATAATCAACATATATTTTATAGGAAGCCAAAATTAAATCATTGACATCCACACTAACGAATGAGGGTAAAACCGCTGTGGCCTGCATTCATTTTATGCTTATCAATGCCACTCGCTATAGCTGTACGGAGAGTATATTTGGTGAGGAAATCCAACAGCTGGGACTGCCCAAGGATCACGCCGCTGCCATGTGTCGAGTATTGCAGAAGAATACCGCCGCTATACGCCAAACATTAATAGATAAAGCTTTTAAAAGTGAGAGTTTTCGAAGTGATTAAGGCTTTGGTCGCAAATTAACTTTCCAGTTGAATTGTTAAATTGAGATCTCTGCCTCAGGGCCTAGAAAATTAATTACAATTTGTAATTCTTTAAATTTCAGTTAACGAACTGCAAAGCGTTCGCGATGTAACCTCGCCCGGCGAAACGCCGCCGAATTGTGCAACCTTAGAATTTAAAATCTCGCAAGAATTGGTTGATGGCCTGCCAAAGGACACCACGCATATCCTTAATATAGATCGCACGCAAATGAAAGCTCTGCTGGCAGAGTTGAAGTTGGCCCGTGCTGTTATGGAGAAATATCAAAATAAGCAAGATTCCTAGAAGTGTGCAAGTTATGAATAAATACAACTTGGTATGTTAGATTTTTTATTTCCTAATTTTTATCTTCAAATTTAAATTACAAAAACATGCCAAGTTTATGAAACAATTATAAAGTATTTCAAAACATAGATTCATCTGAAAATAGTAAAGAATTTCAGCAGGTTACTATATTTTCTTATTCCTTTGTTATTGCTAATTTCTAACACACAAATTTAAACTGTGACAATAAGCTTTAGGCGAAAAGCTACATGTTACAAGGTCTGAAACAGAAAACTTTGAAGGAGCTTGTTGCTCCTTAAAGCTTAGTCCTTAAAATTGGGCCATAGATGGCGACATGTAAAAGGGAATTCAAACTTTGAAGGTGAAAGGATTACCCATTTTTTTTCGCAAAGATCCTTAGGATCTAAAATTAAAAGCGTTTGGCTTGAAGCTATAAAAATGCATCCTAAAAGTAATTTTTCATATATCTTGCAGAAAATATACTATAAATCGCATATTTTTTAATTTTTTTATTTTTTAAATATGTTGTTGAGCTGTGGAAATATCCATATATGATATTAGGAATCCCTTATTCATTAAATATGTAACAATAGCTATAAGACTTAATAAAATGAAGAACAACTCTGCGGAAAGAAAGATGGGCAAGGTTGAGCTGTCAAAATATCCATATAAATTTCTCTATATTTTTGGTTTAGATATATTTTCTTTATTTTAATATTTATTTACATTCTGAATGCTTAAAGTTAAAACTAAAGCTACAGAGGGGGGTGTTGCAGCCATAGCTGCCTGGGCTTTAGGCTATTTTAATATATCGAACTAATATTTTAAATAATTCTCAATTTATTTAATTTTTAACAAGCTGCAAAGGATTATCTATAAATTTATATATATGTTTTCTTTTATAACTTGACCTTTGACTTAACTGAATCAATTGCAAAATATTTTCTCTTAACCCCAAGAAAAGTACTCCCATAAATGTCATCAAAAGTCAACCACAAAACGTAACCCTTTTTCAACCGATATTTAACCCAAAAGCATGAGTAACTCACTCATATCGCTCCATGAACTGTGTCAAATTTAATCAACTGCCTCGTCCCCTTTTTCTTTGCTTTTTACTTCCCATGCAGCCTGATTATTAATTATAGCATAACGTGCGGCGTAAATAAAGTGAAATTTGTTAATAAAAGACCCCAGAAAAGTAACCCTTTTCGGTGTCCATTCACCTTGCTCTCTTCTGCTTTTCACATTTGCTTATCGTCTCTGCTGTTGGCCACGGCAATTACCGTCGCATCCTTTGGCCATTTCCCTGCTGCCTGGCCGGGTTATTAAAATTATCTGCAGTGGCTGCTGGATGGAGGTAGAAAAAAACAACAAAATTCAATTAAAAGTATACAAAAAAAAAAGGAATAAATTAATTTCACTCTCTCTCTAGCTCTGTTGCTCTTTCGGTGGATTTTCTAATTATGAGCTTTGGCCGGCTGCAGCAGCTGCGGAGGTTAAAAGTCGCCTTCTTTTTATAGCAAATTCTGTTGTTTTTTATTTTTATTTTTTTCAATTAAACTTGACCATGTCAAAAGTAAAAAAAATACTGAGAAGCTGACTTTTCCGCGACATTTTTTGATTGCTGCGCTTTCTCTCTCTTGTAATTTTCCTTATTTTTTAATTTTATTTTTCTGGATTTTTTCCTGTTCTTGGCCACATGTTGCTGACACTTGCAGCAGTCGCTTGGCTCCTACACTTTCCCCTGCTCTTTGCCTTTCGGAACTTTGATTTATGACTCTCGCTCGAGAGAGAAATTCACGGAAACCCCCCTTTTGGCATTGTCACCTGTTCTTTAATTAAATTTCTCCTCAAGGTCTCAATGAACTGCTGCATTGATTTCTGTACACCCCTCCCCCCCGCCCTCCACAACCATCCGTGCAAATATCATATCGGAGAAGGTAAATAAGTGCTCCACGTAGCTCTGTTCCAATTACCCCGGCAACTATTTACTCAGCATTTAGTTGGCGGTGCCTGCCCCGTTCTCCCTCCTTACTACCCCTCCCCGCCTTTGGGTTACGCAAAATGATATCTAAACATTTGGCGCAAAATTCGTGTAAACAAGGCGGCAATGTCAACAAAAATGGTTCACATCATATGGACAGGCAAGGTGAGAGGTAATTGGGGTTTTTCGGGGGAAAACTTGTCAGTCAAAAAGAGTGGGGAGTTGATGGGGGGCTGAAACTAGAGTTTCAGAAAAGGAATGCAAAAATAAATATTGTTTTGTACAAGTTTATACTTTTGTATAATTAAGATTTCATTGTTGAATAGGTTTATACCAGATAATTAGAAATTAATCATTTGCAGTCCTCAATCAATTGTCTGACATTACGGATAATCAAAGTTCAGAGCGACCCTCGCTAGTATGCTTTGCCAACCTGGGGACACCGCAATCCACAGCCGCCTGGCAACGCCCAAACATGTGTACCACCCATCTCCATCTCCATAACCATATCCGTTCCCATTCCTATTCCCACAGCCATTCCACTTCCACGTCCACATCCACTTCCGTGGCCCATGGCTGGAAATGCTGTCACATTACGCGCCTGTTACCATATCTTTACAACTGAATCTGCAGATCGTCCTCCACGCACTTGTATGACAAAGCACAAAACTTAAAAACCTTATGCATGTGATTTGAGGGCGATGAGGATATGAGGCTATGGAGGTGGGTTCGGATTTTGGTCTCTGGGTGGTGGTGTTGTATATATACTTTGTTTTGGGTGGGCGGAGAAGGACACAAGTGTCAGCCTTTTGTCTACGGTTTTGGTGGTTGCGTCCGGGAAATCATTCCTTCCTGCCTTCCTTTCTTCTCGTTGCCCTGGCTTCCGTTCCGGTTTTTAGTTCGCCGATGATGCGCTGCTGTCCCAACCCCTGCGATGATCTCTGGGAGTTATGGAGGTTTGGCTTGGGGTGGTGTCTAAAGAGGGGAGAAAACAGCAACTTTTTGACTTTTTCAGTTCGACTTTTCCGCTCTCTACGGGTTACCCTAGGCGTAATAATGAAATAAACGTTCCGCTAAATGCCTACGTATTTTGCACTAGGGGGAGATGTCGAAAAGGGGGGAGGAAGGATGCTGCAAGTGGATCTCATTCAATTAATTCGATGGGATTTTGCTTTAGAGGGCTCGGGGCTATGTTTGGGTAATGAATCAACTTAAGGGGGAACCACAAATGGTAGTAAATAAGTTTATATTTTTTAAATATTTTTTTTGTTATATTTAATTAATTAATTCAAACGAATAGCGTAATATCTAACTCAAAAAGTTAAATCTTTCATAAATTAATTTCTCTTGAAATCAACTTAAATTAAACCAAATAAAAACCCTTCTCATGGAAATCATTGTTGTATCCCATTTACAATTCAAAACTTTTCCAGAAGATTAAGATTTCCCAATGCAGCCAATCGAGTATTCATATGAACTGAAGCTTTTCCGCTTTTCACACCTCCCCTCCCCACTGTTCGGTCACACCTGAGGGCTTGGCGGTGGTGGTGGTGGTGAAATCCTCAGCTTTCTCTGGTGGAGATTGACTGCTCCACATTAATCAGCGCATAAATTTAACGCATTATTATTTATGTGCCGCCCACTCGCGCACGCCCATTCCGCGATTGTTTCATTTTCAAAATAGAAATTGTTTTACAAATGTCGCCCTCATTTCTCCCCCCCCCCAGCCCAGCATCAAAAACCTCTGCAATCCTGAACAAAATAAATGGCGCTAAAATGATTCAATTACCCAAAACGGAAAAAGCGAAAAGAAACGATTTTTTCACATTTTTTTTTTCTTTTGGGAACAGGTGGCGAGGCCAGGCGACAAATTCTTGGGCTAAAATTTTTAGACGTGTTTATTGGCGGGCTGCACACCTGTGAATGGTGAGGGAAGGGAAAATGTAATAAGCGAAAATAAGATTTTAATTGGCAACATTTATGGGTCGGGCTGAATGTCATTTTAATGTTCCAAAGCGGCACTTGAAATAATATTTTTGGTTTTGTTTATTTAAAAATCTAAAGTTTAGATTAGTTTTCCAAGAATTTATTCGTTTGTATAAAAAGAATTAACAAATAAAGTATAACACTAAAAGGGTTTATTTGATATATAATTATATTTTTATATATTATTAAAATTTTATAATTTACTCTAAAATATTAATACTTCATTGATAATATAATTTATAATTAAACTAATATAATTTATGTTTTATTGCTGCCAAAATATTCCAAGTGTTTTGCTTTTCCTTGGAGAATTTCCACCAAAAACACATGAGACCCGCTGGCAGTTCTTGGCTCCGCTTCCTAATTGGTATCCTTATGGAATCATTAGTTCTCTTTATTTGATTTCCTCCCAATTTCAATGGAAATTTCGATTTCTGGCTAGGCTTGCTAGCCTTGTCTCCTTGTTAGCTTACTTGTTCTCTGTCGCCTTTATTTTGCAGGACATCTAGGATTTTCAGTATCTGTGCCGTGTGTGTGTCTGTGCTTTCGCTTTGGTTGCATCCACTGGCAGGCGAAGCTAATGCGCAATTTCCACTTAACCATACCGAACCCATCCCTCTACTTGATTCACGCTTCGTTAGATGCTCCTTGGACCCCAGGGGGAAGATGATGCCATGGGTTTAATGCACTTAATTTAATGTTGTGCTGTTGTCAGCGCAAGTAAATCAAAGTTGCGACTTTTATTTATGATTTCATTTATGCGTTTTACCATTAACTAAAGTGGTCTACAATAGGGCAGAGGGGTTGTAAAGGATTTGAACTGGGGAATTGTTAAAAAAAAACCTTTTTTGGGAGAGTCCAAAGTACACAGTTTAAACAATTTTTGTATAAAGATTTGTTGCCTAAAGTTCTTACATAATTATTGTATTATAAACATATATATTCTATATATTTTTCGGAATAAAAAACCATTGTTAAACCTTTTGAAACAATATCGAATATCAATATGTTTTTCTAATACTTTTGTGTTCATAGAAACTTCTCTGTAAGCTATCAACTTTTCTCTGTCAAAATTGTCTGTACGTCTGAAAACAAAAATCTCGGCGAGGCTTTATATTTCGGTTTCTTTGTCCAATGTAAGTTACTAGCACAAAAAAAAAATGCTCCAATTAGCCTGTTCCGAATCCATTTAGGTGTGAGCAATCGGCTTTGGCCAAATAAGCGGAATATATCGAGTTCCTTCGAGACACAAGTTAATATCTCGTGCATGTGATCCATCAAGTACACCATTATCCACCAAAAGCTTTCTCACAATTTGTGAGGGCAATGGGTATACCGTTACACCGGGTTATATCCTGTCGAAGACCAGGACACTTCTGCTTGCCAAGAATCATCTATAAGCCAAGTTTCCGCCTCATTTCCGGTTACTGCCACGGATCATGTGGATCATGCTCGAGTGGCTGTGCACCATGCTGGTCTTCTTGCTGTGGACTGTGCCCCGAACTTTGCTGCGGCCCTTGGTGTGAGTCCATCCTTGATCCCGCCTGGTTCTCATGGCTGGCACCGAATATTGGCAGAGCTTGTGTCTGCGCCAGGTCCAAGTGCTGTTAAAGGAGATATTAAAAATAAACAGAAATAAAGTGCATAGTTTTTAAATTTAACAAAAGAATGATTATTTAATTATTATAGATAGACATGCAAAAATGCTACTTTTTATATTAAAAAGGTTATTAGAAGGAAAGGATTGGAATATATTATTATTAATATTCTCCTTTTCCAAGTCTCCTTTCCACCTTTTACCTTCGTAAATAATCCTTTAATTGAAATCAAAACAAGGGAAAAATGCAATTTTGATATCGCAACTGGGTCGCCATATTGTAAAACTATAAAAAGAATGTGCAGAAGTACAATCAGTATAATTCCTGCAAATCGCAAATCGTAAAAATTGTGCAAAAATTTTTTTCACAGCCAAAAGAACCGCAGCAAATTGGGCCAAAAGGGCGAATTAGCCGGCGAGGCATAAAAGCGCCACAGGGACGAATCGGAAGACGCCATTGCAGGGGATTCCGAGGCTAATAAAAAATTATAGATTTCCATCTTTGCATATTTAACTTTTATCGCGTGGCAGTTTCACTTTGCCCATGTGTTTTAGGCCCAATTCCAGAGGTTGAGGTTGATGTTGATGTTGAGGTTTTTTTGTTCCCTGAGGTTGCCTTCTGTTGCGGATTTCTTTTGCGGTTTTTATGCCGCCGCAACCTGAGCGAGGCATAAAACAAATGTCATACTCAGGACGGAATCATGTGTGTGTCCCTGTGCTGTAAAGGATATTTCGCATTTTTGCATAATCGTCAATTTTTGATTTTAAAATAAGGGAGAGCGAGAGAGTGAGGGAGAGGGTGCCCTGCCGGTGTTCTTCGGTCAACAATAAAAATTCATTTTTATAATCTTTACATGTGTTACACCAACAATAGCCCAGATATAAATATTTATTACTATTTTACGATTGATTTAAGTTGGGTTACGCTTTACCTTTGCCTTAAGATTGCAGACCTTGAGGCTTATGGACAAACAATGTCATTGAGAAACTCCCCAAATGTTGATTGTATTTTGAAGATGGGAGATAATGTTTCAATTTTGTATATTGTATTAATAATATATTCAAGTCCTGTTTGCTGATATTTTGAATAACTCAAAAATTAATCATATTTCTTTTAATTCCTTAAAATTTCACTTATTATGGCCACTTCAGCGTCATTATCATTATCTATATCATTCATTTATTATACTTTTTCATAATAAATGACAGCCTGTCGTGTCTTGGCCTATTACTTAATACGTAAATTATCATAAACAAATTAAAAAAGTTCGTGATGTGTCATTTGCTGAAGGGGAAAAACACCAGCTTAACCCCAAAAGGCACACGGCCAGAGTTTAGGGCCCGCTCGAAAGTAATAAGCAAAGCCTCGTGGGTGGTCCTGCTCCGAAGCCCACTGGAGATGATGATGATGACTCAAGGGCCCGGTTAAGCACCAAAACGGATATCCAATTGGAACCGGATCTGCGGCAGGTTGAGGCGGCAAACACCCACTGGGACTGAGACTTTAAATATAATTTGTTTGCCTTGCTGGGCGAACACCTCTTGCCCACAAAAGGGGTTGGTTCCCCGAGTGAATCACGGCGGGGCTTCCACCCAGGGGCATCGGGCTTGGAGGGTTGCTCTTCCTCTCTCTAGGGGGGTCGTGCGAAAACAATCAGTCAAAATTGTTGCCAACTTGACTTACTTGAAGGAGGTCTCGTATAATTTTCATAATTTGATTACATTACGAAATGAAAACAAAGTGAAGTCAGTGATTTTCGAACAACGAATATCCAATGCTCTAGAAGGGAAATGTAATTAAATATTTTATGAAATATGCATTTATATAGGAACTTCCCATTTTGGCGATTTGGGCTTGTTTAATATTATTTAGAGATAATTGATTAATTAAAAGATATATTTAATTTGATAAACCTTTTTAAACATGGGCTTTTTCGGTCGTCAAATATTTATTTAGTTTGCCTTTAAATCCTTCAGATTGCTCCCAAAAATTACGTAGCTACATAAAGAGTATACCAAGTCATCGAAGATTTATTTTTCGACTGCGTCCTGTGGTCCTGTGGAATTGGCGACACGTGACCCGGATCACGTGTCCACACCAACCAAGCGTCGTGTCAACTCTCATGTAATCACGGCAAACATGTGGCCTTGGGACTGTCCGCCGACAACGGATATCCAGCGAAGGCCCGATATCGGATATATGATGTACAATGAAATTGCCATTAAGCGTTTAATAGTTGCCCTGTTGGCAAGTTGGGCTGGAAGAGGAATGGGGGCGGTGTTTTTGCGGTCTGCCGCGTGCCGTCGCCTCATCATTCATTGCCAAAGGTTTCCTTTTTAATGCTCATGTAAATTATGCGCCAAAAAATTACAAAATCCCAGCGATGAGATAAACAATTTTAAAGAATTTACAATCGTGGGATTTGTGTTTTCAGTTTTTCTTGTTGTTGTTGTGACTGCTGCCAGCAGGCGTTTTTGGCTATTAGGGAAACTTTTTAGAGTTTTAGAATGTTCCGGGGGTTGACTTGGTGGTTTGGGAACGACCTTTTATAGAAAGGTATTAACTATACACGTGTTTAGATTTTTAATCTTTTTTTGTTTGTGTTTTGTAAACATTGTGTGGTTGTAAACCTTATTTTAGAGCTTTTTAAAGATGTCTTTTAGACTCATGAGTGAGGGAGATAAGGTGTTTTATATGGATTTTACTAATAATATTTAAAAAAAACGATAAGATCGAAACTTTATAAAAATAGTTATGCCTTAACCTACTATTAACCTATCATTATATTCAAGATTAAACTCCTAAAAAATGGTTAACAGAAATTAGGAAACTTTTACATAAAACTGAAGCTACGCTGAAAAGTAGGCAATGCTTTTTATCAAATCTTATTTGCGTATTTTATTTTCTGAAATATTCGCTTCCTTTGTTTTCCCTTCGCTTCTAGGTGTCAATTTTCTCCCTCCATCCTTAAAAGAAGTCTCTCCTTTTTTGGCTAAAGGAGCATAGCCAAAATGTTACCATCTCTCGCGACTGCAATCAATCTCAGTCTCGTTGTTGCGCGCCGCTGCAATATTGCGAAGATTAATTAATTTGTATTAACATACACACAAGCACACATCATTTCCCTACCCTCCCCTCCATCCTGGCATAGTGCGCAATAACTGATGTTCGACTATAATTAATCAAATGAATTACATAAGCGATGCCCCTCACGGAGCAATAATCATATGCGTAACAACAACAGGGAGAGGAACATGGAAATCAAATCAGAGACCAGGGAATGCGTTTGCATGTCAATTACAGCTGGCGCCACCCGAATTCCAACCCCCCTCAGCCGATTTCCTGGGCAAAGCTAATATTCAAAGTCAATCGGCCAGAGCAGCCTCATGAACTTGATGAGCGTCAAACGCGGGGGAGGGGGGATTCCCCAATTATTCATGCCCGACGATTGTATGCAAATCGAATTGCCAAATTCATAATTGGGAGACGGCGAGTAGCTATAGTTCCCTTTCTGCCAATTTCATGGCAAACATGTTGCCATTTGCTTTTAATAGTTGATAAGCCCAAAAACGAAGAAATTGAATTTGCAACGAATTGAATTTGGAATGGAGTGAAGATATATCTTTAGCTTCATGCATTCTATTTTTTTTTTTGTACAAATGATTGCAGGAAGATTAATTTTTATATGCATCAGCTGTGGTAATATTTAGAATTAGAAAATTATTAGAAAGGCTTCAGAATATTCTTTTGCTTGGTTATATTTCTATGACTTAGAGAGTACATGATTTCTTATAAGATTTTCTAAGTCTATAGGTTTTATTAGACTCTTTCTTATAAGAACTTCTAAAAAAGTACCTTAAAATAGTCTACAGATTTTAATGGAACTTATTTACCAATTCTATTATAATATTCTTATTAAAAGTATTTTTCTCTTCTAATTTCTATATTTTACTTAACTACATTTTAAGATTTTGGTATAGCTATACCAAAAATAGACTGTTGAGAGATATTTATGTAGCTAAAATCTCGTTTTTGCATACTCAAATGCCAGTTGGTATAATTTAAACAATTCATTTCCAAAACTAGCCTGTTTCTATATTTTTTAAAGCATTTAGTTTAGTTTTTTACTCTATCTTTCTCCCAATTTGCCACCACTTCCGCTTTTAATACTTGATAAGCTTGCATAAATAAATTGAATTTGCAGCGAATTGAATTTGGGATTGAAATCAATGAAATTTCTTTTGTTTTTCCATCTTTTTTTGAAAAATTTTCCTAACTGTTGGGTTTGGGAGATTTATGCACACGCAGCTGTGTGTTGTAATTTTTAGCATTCAGATTCATTTCTAGTTTCATTTTTTTGCTGGTTTGCCCCGTCCCTATAACCCCCACCCGTTTGCGATTTATTGGTCGCGATTTTTTCTATCTTTTTCGAGTGGACGAGAGAGCGCGCGCATTGAAAACGAATCACGTGAAATCTAAATAGCATCATAAATCAGAAAATGGCGGCAGGTTGGAATTCGACTTGCCTCGAGTCAGTTTTTGGTATTCCCGAATTTTGGTTTCCTTTTTTTTGTTGGCTCGGGGTTTGGGGGCGTTTCTTTCTGGCCAGACAATGATATATGTTGGGCCGAAATGGCGAAACGCGTCGCCCTCTAAGCGCCACTGGCATGTGTATATGAAAATGGCCAAGAGGCGGCGAGTCCAACTAAAAATAAAAAAGGGAATCCCGATAGACGGCGTTTGATTGCGTTCCCAGTTCCCAGGACCACTCAACTCCGCAGCTTTTTCGAAAGAGACACGAGAGGTAACCATCGTGGGTCATTTGCCCAGCCTGCGACCCAGCGACGGTGGCTTGGAAAATGTAAATTTTCCATCCCCCCACCAACTACAAGCGCCTGGCCCATAAATAAATGTTTGAGGCAAGAGTGGATTGGTTGGACTTCTAGCGGATAGTTTTGTCCTTGGAGACCGTTCCGGCCATACCTTATACGCCTCTTTTTGTTTATTTATTGACGCCACCGGGCTTGCCAAAAATTCCTATATAACTTATGAGAGTTAAGGTCCTTCCCCCGTGAGATTGGGTTTTTTTTTGGGTTTCCAGCCAATTGATTTATGACAAATGCGGTGATTGCCAAAAGGACAATGGAGATCACTGAGTGTGTCATAAAAATAGAAAAGAATTAAATTTAATATTTGAAGTAATAATATTTAAATTAATTAAAGGGAGATATTGCATTCAAATTTATATTTCTAAATATTATTATATGACGCTAATATTATTTGTTTCTCAAAATTGAAAAAAACCATATATATAGTGTCGAAAAAAAAACTGGAACTGAATTTAAACTATTAAACCATTTTAATTGGTGTAAATTTATAGTGTAACCTCTTTTACCTTTTTAAATATATTGTGTAAATTTTAATTGGTTATTATTAGCAGCCTCTCAATCCCCTCAAATCAACAAAATAATTCCCATTCCAACCATTTGCCGGTTGTGATTTACAACCCGTAACTGCTGCTGTCCTTGCCGGAACTGGGCCTCGCATAAAACTAAATTGTTTTATTAATATGGAGGAGTATTACGAGGCTATTACTTAGTCACACTCGCCTCCCCAAAATATTCCCCTGGCCCGGGGGCTTCATAAGCAGATTAATTATGCGACTTTTGACTGCAAATGTGGCAGGGAGAGAGAGTGAGGAAGTGGTCACATGTGGCTGGCAATCTTGATATGGTCGTGGTTCCTAATTAAACGATAAACACAAGTTGACCCCAAATGCCGGAACCGTTGGCAATGTTATTAATACATAAATCTGAATATTAATTCTTTTGCTAAATGGCCAGGACTGGGTGGATCGAATGGATTATGAAGTGAGGCCATTTATAAGGCTTTTCAGCAGCAGCCAGTCTTCGTTCGTTTATTGTTCGTAATTAGAATTAGAAATTTTGTGTGTGCGTTGCAATTTCCCCGCTAGCACGGCACACACATGTGTGTGTAATCAGAAAATTAAACATTGCCAGCCAACATAATGGTTAATATTGAGCCATATTTGACTTTGACTTTGACTGGCCATATTTCCGCCTTATGTGACGACCATTAAAATGGCTTATGGCAGCCAACAAAAATTAATTGTAAAAGTGGCAAGCGAAATTGCATTAATTGCTCAATGTAGAAATATATATTTAAAATAATGAAACATCTAGCAAAATCTTGTTCTATTATTTTACATTTTAGCTTATTCAGTAATTTAGGTATTTACCTATCTGGCCAACTAAATAACCAAAAAGTTTCCTTTTCTCACCACAAGAAAACAAACAACTCAAACCGAATGTGAACCTTCTTGGTATCTCATGAACTCTTTTGCCCAGAAACTAATTGCAATTAGAATCTGATTTAGTTAATTTGTTTACTTTGCGGTTAGATTCTCTCTTCCCTGTTCGAATAGAGACAGAGACTGAAATTAGAGAAAGAAACATGTTGGCCAAGTTGAGATTTATGGATGTGGCTTATTTTGGCATATTTTTTGGCTAACGAAAACTTTAGACATTTGCGGTTACGGTTTTGTTGGATTTTTATAAAAGATTTTACACTTGGCAAGCGTAAAAATAATTTGAGATTTATAGCTAATGTAGAAGGTGATTAGGCGACGTGGATTATGTAATTAGCTAATTGATTGGGGTTCCTTATTGGACTTGGTTTATATAGCTAATGTGTTGATAAATATATATAATATATAAAATCTAAAACTAATATTTTTTAATACAATTAAATATTGAAATTATTACAACAATTTTTTGTAGTTTAAGTCAGGGATTAAAGTAATGAATTCAAACTTAATCAAAAAAGGAAAATTCAGGCTGGTTAAAAATACTATTTTAATAATTATATAAAATATACAATTGACACTATAATCCTAAATTAATTACCAGCAAATCAAAAGTTTGTGTTCCAATTTTGAATACAATTTAAATGAAGTTAATGTTTATTTAACAACATGAATTACTTAATTAAATATTCAAAGAATTCCTTTTAATTTCCTTTGTTTTCCACAATTAATCACCTTCTTTTCGAATACTTTCCAAGCCGATACACTTGATTTATAGCAACTTGCGTGTTTGTCACATCTCGACTACTAAATTACGCTGCCTTCGGCGCGCAGATCTAAGTAGGAACATATATCAGGGCCCGGCTTCAAAGTGACGTACCCGGGGCATTACCACAAAGTTGCCGTGGCCAAGCCGGCGAGTTGACAAAGCTTTTAGTGTCAGCTGGGAGGAATCTTCTTTTCCTCTCTGCAAACCAACCATGCAGCAGGGAAACAGTAAAAGGTGCCCTGAAAGGACGGTACTAGGATCGTGGAAATATAATATTTATAGGATTAAATTTGTATTTTTTATATATTAATTATTTTGATATTTAATAACTGGAGCTTGTTTTTTGTCCTATTAAAAAGCATTTCTTATTGGAGGCAATATTACTTCAAGCCAGCTCCGAAAAGTAGGCAATACTTTTTAAAAGCCAAAGCTGGTATTGGGGATTCCCCATTCAAAGCCGAATAAAACCTACAGAAGCTTAATAATCAAATAAGAAAAAATCTATTAAAATTAAATTCGTTAATTTTAAGCAGATCTTAAATATTTTAAAAGAATTTCCGCAATAGAGTCCCCACCGTACTCGCCGCAGTGCGGGCCAAGTGATAATTGAATTAGAATATGGCGTCGCATACACGGACACAGACAAACAAAGCTATAACTTGGGTGGAGCAAAAAATTTCAACACATGTGCGATGTCATTTAAGGGTTGGGGGTTGGAGTTCGGGGTTACGGGGTAACGGGGGGTGTCCTGGGGTTCGGTTTCCCTGGGTTTGGGCTTTTGGTTTTTGGGAGTTGAGTTTGAGCCCCTCCAAAGAAATATTATGCTTTTAACAATTTTAGCATTTTCTCCATTTACATACATCTTAATTATTTCTCAAGATGGTTTTGCCACTGTGTGCGTGTTACGGATTATACTCGCACACATGCGTACGTTCCAAGAGGGTTGTTAAATTTTACTGGTAGATTTGTCGTTGTCGTCATTTTTACATTTGCATTTCCAGCTAATTTGGTTAAATGTTTTTAGGTGCTCCTCTGGTAATAATAATAACTTGCTCTGTCTCTTCCTTGGCTGAGCATATTTTTATGGTTTCGTTTTGCAGATTACGAGAAAAGAGCGGGGATTTCGCTAATTACTTTCACCCCACACACATATGGATGTCTGGGTAGTGAGTCTTGGGGATTTAATTAGAGCTTCCACATTAGCGTCGAGTCTTCATTTTCATTTTCATTTCCCTGTGCGGCACTTCCAGCCAATTATTAATTACAATTTAAATGCAAATGCCAAGGGGGCGCCATCTTGTCGCAGTTTAGTTTTATTCGAATCGATTTGAGTGTGGCCGCGTTAATGATACATAGTATTATGTCTCTTCCCCCCTTTGGCGAGGATCCGTTTCTGCAATTTCACAGAAAATCAAAAAGTCGCCTCGTTTCAATTACGGAAATGACAACAAGAACTTCAGATCGGAAACAACCCCTAATTATGTGCTTAGCTTACCCTAAATATGATCGGTTAATGATATAGCCAGATATAGGGAGGAGGGTAGCACGGTAGGAAGAAGGGCTGTTCCGGGGATCAACCCCCTAGTTGACTTTTTGTCCCGCCGAAAAAGTCAATTGGGAAAAATTAATTTGCCGAAAATCCCATTGTATTTCACAGTCAAGCCGAGTGTTTTGCCACGATTTGATGAGGGACTGACAGTGGCACTGAAAAGTAATTTGTGCACTAATAATGTAGCCATTTAAAGGGGAGGGGTAGAGTACACAGAGAGAAATGGAAAATGGGTAGATTTATACTAAAGAAATTGGTAAAATAATGATCTTTGAAGCTATTAAAAAAAAGGTATTATGGGAAATGCACTAATAAATTGTAAAAATTTCAAAAATAAGCATAAAGAAATTATTTTAAAAATATTAAAAACCTAGTTCACTTAATAGTTAATATTTTAAGAAAAAACCCTCTAGAGCATACAACTTTTATGAGAAAACATTAATATTTGCATTTTTGTGAAGTGCTAATTTCTGTCAGTGTAAAAGCAGTTGCCCCTGCCACATATTCCATACATCTGATACCCTCATGAACTCATATACATAATCGCATTTACACTAATTGGGTGATGGTGATCAATCAAGCAACATAAAGCCATGTCTCTCGCCTGCAAGATGCAACAGCGGAGATTGGAGAATGTAGAACCGAGCGTTGCTCATCTCACAATCTCTACTTCTCTCCTCGAAATTGAACCGATTTCCGGTTGTGGCATTGTGCGAGCGATACCTGAATTAGATTGTCCATTTGGTGGAAATCATCCCCTTGTCAAAACGGAAGCAGTTTCAGCAGTCCTGCGCAGCTGAAGTTTTTGGGCTGTGCCACGACCCCTAGAAACGAGATTTCCCTGGCTCGCTCGTCGTGTGTTGTCACCGCTGCCATTATCCTTGCTAATTTCGCAGCTCAATGGGTCTTTTGGAAAAGGCTATATGACATTCCCTTTTTCTTCTATAATTTTTTTCCTGGGTGATCTTTAATTGCGCAGCTTGGCCAGCGAATTACAAGCAGCGAACCGCTTAAAGTGTGATAAATGGGTTTTTGAAAGGCCCAGAATTGGGTTGATTGTCTCCTTATACTTCCTTTTCCATATATACCTTTTAATCATAATTAGTCAGCGTTCTGTTTGTTGCTTTTTAATTGGATTTTCTATGTGATCTATGATGTGTTTACTTAGGAAGATATGTGAATATTTTCTAAAAGATATTCGTAGATATCTAATAAATCAGGATAGGAATGTTGCTTGTTTGTATAAATGCTGGATCCTTAAAAAAATTCACAGTTGTTGTAGTTTATTAAATTTAAAATTTACTTCTACACTAAAATATTTAAATGTACATTAAAATAGTTTAATAGAATTAAGCTTAAGCCAAAATGCATTGAATATTTCCATCGCATAATATTTTCCTTAAAAAGCATTCACCTTTTCCACCATTTTATAATTTCGTTAAGCTTTCGAATAACCCGTATGTGATCCATACATTATCCTATGAGTGAAAGCAAATCAAATCGCCTGGAAAAAATGTTTCAAAAATGCTCTTTGCCAATCTACCCAAAAATCATAACATCTGCAATTAATCCCAGCTAAAGTCATACCCAAAAATCCCATTTAAGGTCGAAACTGTCGCGTGAACACAAAATTGATTTTTATAGATATTTATAGATTAAAAATTTTCCGCATAAGCACCCAGAAAAAAAGACCATTTACTGGATAAATTTATGCCATTATTCCGATTCTTTGCTTCTTTTTTTTTTGCTTGCTGCTTCTGCTGCTCTGGTTTTATTTTTTGCTTTCTCCGCTTCGATTTCCAATGGATTTGCAACCCTCATGTGTGATAGATTATGAACTCTGAAATTGCAACAGTGGCAAATAGCAAAGAGCAGACAATACCCTTCCATCCTTCCATCTCATGTGGGTCTGACTTGCTCGAGGGGGGAACACTTTGGCCGGGCTCAGCCCAGCCCATTAAATTAAAAGGCCATAAATTATGGGATGCCTTTAATGTCAGTCGAAGATTTTTCAGAGCAGTGTCAATTGCATCTATCGATTGTCTGTCCCTCTGTAGTATGTCTCTCGTCCTTTGTTCTGCAGTTCATTGAGTTGGATAACTATTTTATGGTTGTATTATTGAATATGAAGTGAGCTAGGGAAAGAGGTTAACAATGAAGTGCTTAAAATTTGGAATATTTAAAATAAGAACAGAATTAAATATTGCTTATAAAATAGAAAATAGTGGGAGAATTAATTTTAAAATTATTTATAATTCAAAGTAATTAATTTGTATGAAAAATTGGTTTAAACGTTAAATTATATTGGCAATAAAAAATATTAAAAATATATGCGATGTTAGGAATATACATATAAGGCCGATTTAAATTTTATTTTATTTCTATATATATCTGTTATATATATATATATCTTATATATCCTTTACCTACATATTTTTCAATTGTTTGTAATTTTTTAACTGAATATTAAATTCTTAGTTTTCTTTATTATTCAAATTACATTTAAATGACTTACAAATTTTAAAATATCATTTTCTTTATCTTTATAGCTTCATGCTTTTCTAAATTTTAATGTATTCTGTTAGTTCTAGTTCTCAAACTGCATCCCTCATCTCAGAGTCATCAATTTTGCCGAGTTTTCCATTCACAAAACAGGGGAAACCCCCAATTAGTTACAGTCGTGCATGCATATTAAGGAAAGAAATAGGTCCCCAGAATATTGAATGGCAATTATCCACTGATTTGGGCCATCGTATATAAAAATGGACAATTAATAAACTGCCGACTGTGGAGGTGACAAACGTTTAAACAATAGAAATTGATGAGATAGCGTGACGCATGCATTATATGACAAATTAATTGCAATTTGACGCTGCCCAAAATGTCAATCAAAGAGCAATAAATTCCCCAACACGATGAGAAAGAAGAGAGCGAGCAAAGGCTCAAGGCAAACAAGAGACTAAATATCTACATAGTTAGAATATAAGAGAGAGTATGGGAATATACAGGAAGAAAATTACAAAACTTTTTTTTATAAATATTTTAAAAATAAATTTGCCTAAGCTCTAAATAATTTAATTATTTTTATATAAATATATATATTTCTGTACACTAATCAAGAGCTCTTAATGGGTAATTTTTCCGTTTTTCTACAAGTAAAATAACCTCTAACAGGTTTAGCCCAAAGCTTAAGCCAACTAACTAGCGAGCATCAAAGCAATTACTAAAAAAAGAGACACAACTACAGGAGACTCTCACACACACACACCCAAACAGGACGAGAGAGTGACTAACATACACACAAAGATAAAGGCTTTCGTACAAACATATATAAAATGTTCAAATCATCAAACAATAAACTCAAAATGGACTCCATCGCTTGTCGCACGTTTCATGCTCATTTTCATGTCGAGCGCGTTAAAAACATGGGGCTAACCCCCACCTTTTGGACATCTCTCTCACAAGCTCCATCTCTGTTGCACACATTAGGGGAAACGGAAACGGCTTGGCAACGGAACACTGGCCATGTTGCGCATGCCACAAGGGGCGTGGTCACCCCCTTGCCAGCGTTACACTCAGTCACTTCCACTCAAACTCAGACTCAGACTCAAACCTCTGTGGTGAAGATAATGAGCTCCGCAGATCCGATTCTTCGAGCCCGCTGCCTTTACTTTGCTGTTTACTGACTGCCCCAACTTGATTACGTTTTGACCTTCTCGCTGCCGCTTTGTTTTTCCTTTGTTCTGTTTGTATATTTTTTTTATTTATATTTTACTCTCTTTTTTGTGTGTGTTTCTTTGTCCGTTTGTTTGCCTCAATGTTGCGACGTGTTAGTTGCATATTTGATAGGCTACTGTACCGTGCGACCCTCGCTTGGAGCAGCTCATTAACAGTCTCCGTCTCCCTTGATTTGGCTTTGGGTTTTTAATTAAAAAATGTTGAGGATTTCTTGGTTTTCAGGGGGTTTTTTGTTTTTAAGTATGGAAGGGTGTGTTTAGAAGTGGATATTGGCCAGGGGAGTAAGTTTAGAATGTGGCAGGTGGATGGAAATTGGAAGCAGAATTTAACTTATTTATTGTAAATACTTTATTTCATTTAGATTACATTTTAAAGATATTTATTGTTTTTTATTCCGATCGAAATATGCGTTTTAATTTATTTACAAAGCTCTCACCTTAATAACTAAAAAATTACTTTAACTAACATTTTTGATATTATTAAAATATTTATAAAAAGATGTAGAAAAATATAAAATAGTCAATTTATAAACATTTTTCTACGTTAACCCCAAGCTTAATTAAATTAGAAACATAATCCATTTAATAGAGGTCCTAGTCAGCCTTCCCATAGTTTTTAAGGACACTATGGCCTGCCCCAAACTTCACATAACTGTCCCCCGAAACTTATCCATCTTTTAATAGGGCTCCTCCTTGCCCCTTCTGCCATCTCTCCATATTTTATATAAATAGATTGCCCCTACAATGATCATTAAAATCGCATACTTCGACATTGTTTTGCTATAAACATAAACAATAATTCAATTCGCTGCGGAGGACGACAACGACAACGGAATAAGGGCAGAAACAGAAGAAAAACACGGCATAATCAATGTCGAAGTCTGCCTACAAGGACTTGGCCGCTGTTGGAAACACACCCACTCACAGATACAGATACAGGGGATACAAAGATACAGAGTGTGCCAGGACATCGTATATTACCCCGCTCGCAGATAGATATAGAGAGACATCCCCAGGAAAATAGACAGGACATGGGCAAGAGGGTGCGCTCTCGCACTCGTACATCAGCATTGGAATCCACCCGGCAAAACCCCAGCAGCGAAAACAATTTGGTAAGTTTTCGAATATTTGCCGAGTGTGCGAGCGAGCGAACGAGCGAGAGGACGCATCTAATCCTGTGAAAGCAGGATGGCCATATTGTGGTCCTTCCTTTCTGGACCGGAGTGGAGGAGTGGACTGGAGAGTCCATGTACAAAGCTTAGAAATAGACAGACAATAAAAGCTTCATGAAGCGACATTGCCGACGCCATCATTTGAGTGAGTGTGCGAGCGAGAGGCAGACCCAGGCAGAGCGAGAGAGATGGTAACAAGGACGAGGGGAGCATCCATGAAGTTTCTGTTGATTTTTATCATTTATCGATTTCGAATTTGTGTCGAGGGACAATTTAGTAGAGCGCCCAATCCCGCTCTAGTTCAAACACTTAAAAAAATCAGACTTCGTTTTAAAATCAATTCGGAATTATTAGGAATATATTATTAAATTTAGAAAGCAATTTTTTTTACAATACAATTTTCTATAATTTTGAAACAGCGATTTTCCTTTGTATAGTGGGAAAAATTCTTTAAAATATGATAAACAATTTAGTTAATTTATAAATTTAAAAATAGATTAATTCAGAGCAGAATTTTCCAGTTTTAAAGCTAATTATATTAAATTCTAGTTATATTTTGACAAAGTTAATATAATACAATATAATATATAGTTTTGGGAGGCCAATTTTGTATGTTTTTTAGCTAATTATTGTTTTGAGTGAATCTGTCCATGTTTTTGCCGCCCAATTTTGCCTCTACTCCATGGACATTCATGAGGTGTCACCCCGAAATCCGCTGTCCGAAAGGGGTGATGGCCAGCTCCACACTTCCCGCTCTCAACTCCAAAACTCCGGCCTGTCATTGTCAGGCTAAACTGCTGCCGACTGGAGTACATTTTTGGCCAGCAATCCCAGAGAGAAGCCCTTGTTGGCGTGCTATTTATGGCCAGCACACATTCGAATGCGAATACATAGCAGCCCGTCCTGGTAATTCCCCCGAAAAGGGAATTCTCCCCCTTTCAGTGGGTGCCTCCAACTCGCTACTGTATCGATTTTCGAGGAGTGCTCCTTAAAGGATGTGTCTAATTTTTTATCTTTCTTGAATGCTAGGTTGAAATCACAGGAGACGCAGCTCTTTTCTTTCTTTAAAATGTGTGGGAATAACATGTAGGAGGAATTTAAATACAGTAGAGTGGATAAATTTGGCTTTATCTTTTCTTCAGCATGTATTAATAGGATTAAAAAAATAAAACCTACAAAAATCAACAGGCTCTAAAAAGCCTCTTCCCTTAAAATCCAATCCAGATCAACAACTAAGCCCGGTAACACTTAAAATCCTTTTAAGTGTATAATTTCAGAGCTCCATAATCTTATGCAAGACCATAATGCTTCTGAGCATTCTCCTAAAATCCTCAAAAACAATAAAGCAATTAATCAAATTAGATTTGACACGAAGAGAACACAAACAAACCGAATTGGCAAGCCCCTCGTTCCGAAAGTCAGTTTGCAATATTTCAGCAAGGAGATTAACACAGGCCTGAGGTCCTAAGTCAAATTGTCCTCCTGGGACACGTTCGCACACCGGCGCAGTTTATTGTGTTTGCTTTCTTTTTGCCCGAAATTCTATTAACCTCAGCGTCAATAAGCGGCTTAGATGAGATTTACCTGAAACCCATAGGATCCGATCCGAAATCGATCCTCATCCGAGTGCGAAAAGGAAACCAGAGACGAGCACGTTCGCAGGACGCCTGCGCAGCTGGCAAAAAAAAAAGAGGGGAGAAAAGAAGAAAACTAAACCTGATCTGAAATGGCAAATTCAAAGGCAATTCACACTTGGACGTCAATTGCTGGAAGTTGACTTTGGGCGCGTACTCAACACAAAGGTGATGGAAATACAGCGGAAAACTCACCGGAACTGTGCGGAAGTTCATCCAATTGAGGGGGAAACGTGCCAGGTTCAATAGGTTCCAATGAGTTTGCAGAATTCGCACAGAAGAAGCCGCCGCCGCCTCCATTCTTCTAGCATTTGATTTGAAATTCAAAAAACTCTACAATACTCTCTTCCAATGAATATCACGTAATACGGCGGCTGTTTACGGAGTTGCCGCTAATGGCTCCTCTAGGTAATTATCGCCGGTATGCTAATGGCGTTTTGAATCGAAACGAACCGAGTTAAGGCCCATTCCCCTTACCCCAAGGGAAACACAGAGAAGAGTTACGATTGTTTGCCAATGCATTCGCCGTTAAAGCATGATTAATGTGGGTGCTCCATTAGATGCGAGTCAACAATGGCAGTTCGGTAGTTGCAACAGTCAGTGTCCGGCGGAGTCATTAGCCAGTTTCAGTTCAATGAGTCCGCGGATAGGCCAAGCCCCACTCACTCACACTTTTATTTTCCATTCCGAGATGGGTGCGTGAGAGTCGTTGGTGGTATGAAGGTAGTTTTTCCTCTCAGATCCTTTAGATCCACATAAGTCTTTTATTTCTTGAATAAATTCCCTTTTACATATAAAAATTGTTTAGATTAGATAACTTTTTTTTATTTATTACGTTAGTCACAGTCAAATCTTCATATCCCTGAATTCCCATCATTACTACATCAGCTTGTTGCATTCCTACTTTTTCCCCCATGATAACCATTCATAATTTAATGATATTTATTGTTATTTTGCCTTCCCCAGTTGAACCTGCTTCGATTCCATTCATTGGGCTGTCCAATGTCTTCTACTCATATGCTCACTTGATTGACAGTTAATCAATCTTATGGTTTTAGTTTGATTCTTTTCACACATTTCCCTTATTCTCCGGTGACGTTCATTCATACATTTTTTCCGTTCTCGGTTTTTGTCTGCACCTTGTTGGCCAGCAGAAGAAATACTTTCGAGTTAATCCTTTTGACTTTGTCCGTTTGACGGATTGTCGTTTGACTGACTGACTGCACAGACCGGATTGACTGCAGGAGAGGAGTGCCTAAGGCAGATTTCCGGTTTGTAATTGTTATGAGTTTTAAGCCAACTGAAGAATCACTTCTTAATTCTCTTGTAGGAGTTGGCTGATCGGATTTAGTCGTTGAATTCACCTTACAACATTTTCTGTGTAGGTGTTAAGGGTTTAAACTAATCCTGATTTTAGGAAATCTTAAGATTAATGCATAAAATTACGACAGAGCTTTAGCTTCAATGATTCAATTATTAAAGAAAATATTTATATGGTAGAACTTCATAAATAAATGTAGCACTCTAACCACATTAACTCCAACCCATTTAAAACACTTTTCACATTAAATTTTATATTTTTCCTTGCATTTTATTTTGTTTTTATCAATTCGAAATAATTAAAATTACAATTTAATTTAATTTAAGTACATTTTACATATTATTTACTGCAATAGTTAATCAATCATCTTTCGCGTTCAGTATCATCATCATCAATATTGTGAATATTGTGTGGCGCAATCTCAGTTAGCATAGTTAATCGTTAATAGTTTATATTTATATATATTTAAATGTAAGAACTAAGGTATGTTCTAATGCACGAAATTACATTAAAGTTAGGGTTTAAAAACTAAACATACAATATGTAATAAATTCAGTTTAATTTTTTGTGCTTGTGCCTTACCAATTAGCGACGTTAATTAAGCTTTATATTAAATGTAATCTTTTTTTATTTTTTATAAAATTAACATAAATATTTACACACCTAATAAACAAAGGGGAAATCAGTTAGGAGAGAGAGAGAGGAAAAAATGAAGTCTTCAGAAGACGGTAAAGTGGCAAAACCTTAAAACTCAAACCCGAATAATTTAGCTGCAATTGTGTCTAGCTGCTGCTGCTGCTTTTTTGGCTGCTGGGTTTTCTAGCTAATTAGCTGGCGCTTTGAAATTTATTTAAGTGTATTCCATTCCATTTCATTGCGAGTTTCGTCCGTAGTTTGTAAATTCGTTTTAATGGCGATAATTATCCTGCTGCTGCTGCTGCTGGGAGGAGCCGGAGCTATTGCTGCGACATCTCTTGCTCTGGGCGGGGGACTCCCCCAAGTCGATGCTTTCGTTATCGCTGTCCATGGTCTCGCTGCAATCGCCATCGTTATCGCCACCCATGTCGTCCTGTTTCCTCTTCGCGGTGGCCATTTCCGCCGCATGCCGCTTGCGCCATTTGGTGCGACGATTCTGGAACCAGACCTGCAAAGCGAAATGGTGAAATTTCAATTTAGTAGGTTTCTAGCAATTCAGACAATAGCGATGAACAAATATAGTGAATGAATTTTATTAGTGAAAATAATTTGGTTTAGTTATTTTTCGAAAAAATCGTTAGGGAATAATTTTGGTCAAGGGAAAATTAAATATTTTGTTTATATTTTATAAAACCCTTAATAACTCTAATTTAGTTTAGAATTTCAACATTTCCAGGCCATCTCTAGCTGAAACTCAAGTTTTAAGTCGGAAGCTAGCTCCCTGCATGTGTAATTAGGCGAGTCACATTGTCAAAGTCATTAAGTGGCCAAGAGGAAGGGATCGTGGACGTGGCCGTGGGTGTGGGGCATGTGGACCCATAAGTCGCATCATCAACGCCGGTTAACCCTCAATTAAGACAATATTAAGCCCTGGGCAGCCAAATGGCGAAATGTTGCCCGGCATCAGGAGCAGCAACTGTTTCAGCGGCAAAAACTATGCACAAAACCATGACTAACGTCTTTGGCTGCGCTTCATTTTGCCCGGCCTCGTTTTCCTCGCTCTGTGGCAACATATGTTGGCCAAAAACCCGCCTCATTTCCCACCCTCCGCCCTCGCCATCTTCTGGCTGTTTTAAAAGGGGATTCGCCACCAACCCAAGTCCCAGGCACGTTTTGCAGCTTGTTTCTCGTTCCTCGAAAGCGTGTGCTGCCTCAAAATCGGCATAATTTCTACATTTGCCTGATGATGGAGCAGATTTCTGGTAGCTGTTTGCAGTTAGAATCATTAACAAAGGCCTATAAATGGGCACTTAGTGTTGGAGTTCTTGTTGAGAACAGGGATTTTTGAATATTTAGTGGTAGAATTTGTTTTAAAATTCAATAGTTTTTTGATTCTCCGAAAATAATTCTATATTAAATTTGTATTTCTATGATAAAATACATAAATATCATTTGCTGTTTATCCTTAAGAGTTCTTTGATTTTTTAGTTAATTTCCATTATGCCCTATCAAGAGATCAACGTAATTACCTATCCCAGACCATGGTCATAACCGTTTTGTTAAACATTTCTCCCCCCAAAAACCCGTATCCTTAACGAAATCAACGCCGAGAAACAACTGCCCAAAGGTGCAATTAAACCAGATACAGGATAATTTACAACTTCATTTGCACATTTGTGTAATTATTATTTGCAACATTATGCGAAATAAAAATACAATTAATATTTTCCGTGTGTTACAAGCCGCAGTGGAAAACAGCCAGTGGTAGCTGCTGCTGTCTTGGCCCTTTTTTGGAAAAACAACAGACAGCCAACACGGCGGCAACAACAACATTAGCCAGCATCATTAAGGCTGCTTTTCATGGTCATTATTTTTTGGTAACATCTGTGTCCATGTTGTTACGGGATTTGCCACTGAGCCATGGGCAAAAACGGAAAATTGAGCAAGTTGGGGCAAGTGGTTAGCCTCCTCTAGCATTTTCCTTTGGTTTTTCCAGCCCGCCTTCTACCAACTTTGTCGTCATCATATTGCGAATGGTGAGTGCGTCATCTAGCACCCACTAAAGCATAGTTGATGTTGCCGTTGGTTGAGTGAGATTCACTGACAACAGATTGATGATGGTTTTTAGGGCAAAAATATTGAAGTTGTGAGGCACTTGAACCAGGTTTAAATTTTAGTTAATGCCTTAAAAATTGTTCAGGCTATTCCCATTGTTAATATAAATTTTTTGAAATATTTTGATATTTTTAAAGCTAGGTTTTTGGTGAATATATTAAAATTAAAGAGAAGCTGCTAAAAAAAAAACAAAAAAATTAAATGCAGCTAAACTTCTTCATAGATATACCTCTTTCCCTATCCACTGTACCGCAATATTTACAATTTTATTTATAAATTTATCTTCCTTTTATTTGAATAAGAATTTCCTAAATTTAATTCAATGTTTCCTCCAGAAGTTTATATTTTTTGTACCAATTTTTTTTTTTAGCCATTTGGGTGTTCTAAACCTTATAATTTCACAAATGCTTGCCACAAATATTTATGGCCACAAAAAAACGGCAGCTGAGGAATAACTTAGAAGCCGCCTTTTGGCAGGTACAGATAGCCAAATTCAGGCGGATGCAGGAGATGGTCAAAAGGACAGACACACAATTTATGACAGCCAACATGTCAAAGTCAATCAAATATTGTGGCAATCAATTTGACTTGGTCACGTTGCGTTACGCTTCCAATTCGTATTGGGATTTATTTATGGCGGCTGGATCGGGGTAGCACCTCCTTCTACAAAAGGGAAAATGTTATAAAACATATTCGATTTTGGCACCACCGCGGGAAGTCGGAGGTCTGTTGTTCCCTGGGCCCATCCGTCAGGTGGGCACCCTCAGATAAGGATAAAAAGTGTTATGTAAATTTCGTAGGAACGGACAACGGGGAATGTCAAAACCAAAAACCCTCGGCATCGAAATATATGACTCTTTGGGCAAATTGGAAATTTATTTGTTTACGCGTCCTGTGCGGGGTGGATACTTAAAAGTCATGAAAATTTACAACATGGCCAGCACACACACACATCGCTGGCCAATGCCTTTTTGGTAACATCGACCCTGACAAGTTGGCTCCTACCTCGTTCACCTTTTTCCTGTATCTCTCCTGTTTTTTTTTTTTGTTTCTTTAATTTTTTATTTGCTCCTATTGGTCCACAGAATTTTTTATTTATTTATTTGAGTATCTGAGAGTGTGTGTGCTTTGTAGTTCTGGCTCGTAAATTTTCGAATTCGTATGGCCGGCTCGCCCTCGCTCCTTATATGGGCCTCGCTAGCCGTATTTATGTGAGTTTGTGATTTATTTGATTTTGTATTTTTGTAGCCATAAACTTGAAGCCAACTCACGGTTTGAGCCCTGCCATAAAAATGTATTTGATTTCTGTTGCTGTTTGGGGTTTTTTTACTCCGAAATATTTGACTAATTGTTGGGCAACCCTAGAAATCGTCTTCAGATATGTAAATTCCAAACGTAACCCCCATTCATTAACACACAATCAAATCCATTAGTTGGCCACAATGGAATTCTTGCCGGCCCGTCGAGGAAAATCAATTAGAGATTATTTCAAATTTCTGTCATAAGTTTTTATGAACTCGTCCCCATTGTCGGCCTGCCACTTCTCCTCGGCCATTGTCATTGCCAAAACTGTCACTTCTGACAGTCGCCCCGAGTTCGGTTCCATAAGCTTTCATTATTCTGGTGCTAATTATGCGGTCCGCTCTTTGTCTCATCAAGAGTAACAGATCGTAAAGAGGCATTTTAGCCATAATAAAATATTGTTTTCCATCTACGACCAATATCACTTAGCCAGATTCCTGAAAAGTGTTCTTTTATGGCAGCCTGAATATTAATGGCTTCCTAGAAATGCTGAATAGAATCTTGATTTGTCTGTATATATTTGGAAATATTTATGCTAAAAGGTTTATATAACTCTCAAAGTGTTTATTTGACAGATTTAGGTGATTTCAAAGTTTATTTCACCAAGACTTGAATCGGTTTAAATTGTTTTTAATTGTTTGAATAAGAACAAGCTCTACAAAGTTGCCTATAAACTTGTTTTAAGAATTTTGAATTATTTTACTGCCTCAATTTTGTAGGTTTATTGTCTAACTTGACTATGAATCTTATTTTATTACTAAGATGCATTCAACATTTTTTTTTTTTTGAAGCAAAATATTACTTAAAACCCCAAATTTGTTTATTTCATTCCATTAAAATTCCTAGAACTGCTGGCTCCATCTCTCCTATTTAATTAATTCCCCAAATTATCTTTTGCTTTGAGCCAATTATACATAATGGCAGCAGCTTTCTCCTCTTTCTGTCCCTATGCCCTATGGCCATTATTCCCAACCCATCTCCTACCTTGTACTATTTGCAAAACAATCCCAATTCCAAAGTGTTTACATACATTGACTGAACAATCAGGGGAAGCCCGACCCCAAAATGCCATTACATTTATGCAAAACAAGAGTTGAGAGCGGGCAAAAATCACGAAAAAGCTATAACAACAAAGCATGCAATAATTTTATTGCCCAGAGTGGACCTCTTTCTAACTATGCTTACACCCGCACCCACACACACACACATGGTATGTCATTAATAATGGCCACAGACGCTATAATTCACTGGGCGGTGGAAGGGAGAGCAGCATCGGATTGGGGCTCCTCTCATAAGAGCGTACAAAATGGCGACCATTTGCATTAAATGATTGCTAAAACGAAGGACGAAAGGAGTTCGTTCTGGCCCCTTCCCCCCTCTCTGGCTGTGTCCAAAAACGGTTTTAATTATGATAACAGCGCAATTATTCTTGTCAAGATCATTTGGCCAACCACCCACGTCCATATGCAGGCACTGCAAGAAATTATTATCTTTTAAATTTAAGAAAACAGAAAAAAAATGTTAGATCATAAATTCTGTGGCTCTCTAAAAATTGTATAAATTGAGATTTTACACAAAGAAAAGGTTTAGGTATGGAGCTAAAATAGTTTAGGGAATGTATCCCAAATTTCTTCTTTTTATGTAGGAAATTAAATTTAATAATTTATAATTTAAAATTATATACAAAACCCTAACCCGGTTATGAAGCTATTTTATTTCATTTGAGAAAAATGTTTTTTCAATATCTTAAGAAGGCTTAATATATTTCCATTTCAGCAATTTAAAAATGAACACAAGAAGATGTAAAATGTTTTTTAAATTTTAACTGCTGAATTTTATCATATTTTTCAATGAAAACCGTCTGAATTTTATTGTATTTTTTAACAAAACAAAACTAAGCCCTACTTAACTTCTTATAATTAATTTAAAATCTTAAAAACTGTCGAATTATTCCCAGTGCCCTTGGCCACTTTGCATTTTGTCTGTCTGTCATAATTTGGCTTGGCTTTTGGGGGCGGCTGTTGTCCGGCTTGTGCCTTTTTGTTTGTCAATTTGCATACTATCATCGTCATGGCTGTTTTTCATCCCACTCTGCCTCTGGCTCTGAGTCTGCTTCTGGCCAAAACACACATACACACACATGCACCCACACTAATTGAATATGTATGAAGCTGGCTGGATGGGCTGGTCATCATGGATCTCTACCATGTCCCCTTGTGCAATTCGTGCCATCCCGGTTCCAGAATTTAATTTACACTCACCCAAAAGTCATGCAGTCATTTGGCATGTCTATCAGGGCGACGAGACGAGGCGAGTTGAGACAGCGCGAAGAGAGAGCGAGTGGGGGGAAATGGGGGGAACATTGAGAGCCGAAATTCAACCCAAAATCCTGCAGTTTCCATCCATCTCTCTATCCATTTGTACTCGTCATCAGCGCATTCTCCGTTCCCCCTGTTTAGTCCTTAGCACAAAATGACGCATATTTAGCTGCAGCTCAAGCCATCAATCCTGAATGTTCATCTATCTATCTCTATTCCTGTCCCTGTTGCTGTCTCTTTCTGTGTCTATGTCTCTCTCTCTCTTACACTCTCTGCCCTGTGCCTCATTCTTTGGCAATTAATCATTTTTCCTCATCATAAACGTGATTTCTTTTCCACTCCTGAACTGCGCCCAGTTGTGTGGCGAGAAAAGGATTTCCGTTTTGGGAGGGAAGTGGGAAATCAGGGGAAATGTCTTCCAAATGAGGCAATCATGTCCTTCTAATCAGGAAATCTGATTTGGGAAGCACGGTCAATAATAGTCAAGTGATTTTTGAAGAAGTAAGAGTAATTACGGGGTTTTCATTTGAATTTCTTTTTTAAGAGGAAGTATTTAATAATGAAATTTAAAGAGCTCCCATATTTATAAAGCTTTAAAAATAAAATAATTAAAATATCCCTTCAGAAAAATATATTTTACAAACATTTTCTATTGAGTTAAATAATTAAAATATTTTCAATAAATATAGTTTAATATTTAAATATTCCTGAGTTCTCCAACTCCATCTATGACTTTTTAAAACCATTTAAAAATTCACCGCAATCCAATTAACTTGACCGGCTTACAACTAATTCAAAATTGCGAGACCAGCGTGAAGGAGACCAACGCTCAGATACAGATATGTGTAGCTATAGATACAGATACGGTTACGCGGTGTAAGATACAAAATCCCCAGCGACACACGCGACGGAAGCCCGTGACACGTGCGTTTCCCCGGCTCGGATTACAACAAAAGTTGATGACAACAAATTTGACGACACAAAGGATTTATTTGTTGATAACATTTCCCTCGTTTTTTTCGTAGATGGGGGCGACCAACAACAACCACAAAAAAGGGAACTTTAAAACGGTGTTTCGAGCGACACATTGCACTAAGCCTTTGGGGGGAAGGTCCTGCCCAGGGGGAATGGGCACCATCGAGACCCATTGGCGCCATTTTGTATTTCGGGGTAAGGCTGGAAATCCACGAGATTTGCCTTTCAATAAAAATGCAAATTTTGAGAGAAAAGTCAGGGGCAAAATGAGCGGAGTTTGTCTTAACTCCTGTCTACCTTTTTTTTGGAAGTCAGTTTCTCTTTTATTCTTGTATCTCTTTTTGGGTTCGGGTTGAGGCAATCAACCCGCCATTTTTATGAGTTTTTAATTTGCATTTGCCAAGGTTTAGTGAGGAGTCTCTCTGTTTGAGTTTTATGTTTCAAGGTTCTAAAAATGTGATATTTCTTTTGCTTACCTTAACCTGCGACTCGGACATTCCTAAGGCATAAGCGAGCTTGGCACGCTCTGGTCCGGCCAGATATTTGGTTTGCTCAAAGGTCTTCTCCAGGGCAAAGATCTGCTGACCACTGAATGTTGGGCGGGTGTGTTTCTTCTTGCCATCCTTGTCGTTGGAAGGATGATGCTGATGAGACTGGGACAGATTGGCGGACACTGAAATTGGGTTAAAAGAAATGTTGATAATAAGAAAAAAATGGATAAACCATAAATATTTAAATTAAATAAATACATTTTAATTCAGAATATGCAAAAAAATTAAGGAAGATTATATTAAAAAGTATATTAAAATCTAACTACGACTCTGTTATTTATTTTTCATTAAAAACTCTTTTATTTTCTCATTTAGCGCCTACCTTCCTCTTTCAATATCCATAAAACTTTTCATATTTCCACAATTGAAACACTTTGATTACCTTGTTTACAAGCATTTCTCCAAAATGTGTACACTTTATGCCTTCCCCCCAAAAAATTGTAATTATGAATTGTTAAATAATGTCGCATCGTAAAGATGTGGACAAAGTTGTTAGCGCATCCTAAGGGTGGTTGCAAATCGCTTTCCTTGTTGCGGCAGAAAAGTTTTCCTGACATTTATTAATTGTTTACGAGGCGACAGCTGCTAATTTGAGAAGAAGAAAGTTTTTTGGGGACACAAAGGGGAGACACTGGAAAAGGTGTTTAGGGGTTGTTAACTAATATGAAATAATGTCTTAAATAATGCCTAAAATTTACCAAAAATGTTTATTAATATATGCTCAAACTTGAAGGTATTAACATGTATTTTATTTTAATAATATTAAACATTTCTATAAGTTTTATTGCATTTCCCCCTTGCTAATATTATTTTTCCTGTCGAATAATAATTGCACACAAATTAATTGAATACAAAATATATTTTCTGCCAAATGAGTGCAGAAAAAAATTTCCCTTTGCACACGTTTGCCCAATTAACAAACCGAAATTGACCGCAGCAATTTATGGTAGGACGACAAGCAGGACGAGGGCCAAAAACTTTGCCGTCGAGGGTCGTCGTCGTCGTCATCGTCGGGAGCCTTCATTAAAATCAATTAGCCAAAGCGACGACGACCCCGTCGACGGTGGCAGTAGCCAAGAGGCCAATAAAAGCGAGGCAAGTGGGCCAAAAACAGACCACGCCCACTCCTCCAGAGGGGTATTATTCAGGGGCGTCGGAAGGGGGAGCTACGTGCCCCGTTTGGCTCGTAAACCCAGTCAAGTGGACATGGGAGGAGGAGGGTGGCCATAAAATTAAACGGTAGCCGTGGGAGTGGGCAGTGTAAGGGGGTGGCTACTGGTGGGCGGTGGTGGGTTGTGAGTGTGTGTGGGCTTTCAATTAATGTCACCCCATTATTAAATGATCCCTAATTATGTGAAATGATTTAACTAAATATGCACGACGCAGCGAACCCAACCCGAAAGGGAAATGAGTTCCGGTAAAAAGGTAAAGCCACAGACAGCCGTTGTCCTCAACGCAAAAAATAAGGGAGAGGAGGTGGAGGCTGGGTGTGTGTGCCAACTCTGGGTTTGAAACTTTGTGTCCCTTTATGATACTTTGGTGCCATTTGCTCAGAATTATTAATTTAAATTGTTATTTCTAACAGCTTTCATATAGATAAGGTTTTTTTTTTATTTTCGCTTAAACCCTGCACTATGAAAAATGGTCTGGAAGGGTTGAAAGGGGGTTTGATTGCAGAAGGTATTGAAATTATGGAATTTGTTGAAGTTTTTAGCTAAAAATTTTAAGATTATAGAGAGGGAATCAAGGGAAATGTAGAAATTACCTAGGAAAATTTGTATATATATTTTTTTCATTAGATAAAAATATATCAGAAAAATAGTTATATTATAAATCGAATTAAAATTATTTATCATTTAAAACTCAAATCCCTAAAACCATACGTAAAAACAAGAACCTTTCGTGTATATTCTTTATCAGATTTTTATTATTTTCCAAAAAGAAAATCGAGTTTTTCCATTTCCATCTCAGCTGCTACTCTGTCCCAGTTTGATTGCCCTGCTCGTCGAATTATGAAAACAAAAAGCCCGCTTCAAATAAAAATGTGTGTGACATTAAATATATACGTTGTCTTTTGTTTTGTTTGGTTTTTTCCTATATATATATTTTTTTTTTTAGCTTTTCGCAGACAATTCTGGAGCTTAACAAGTCTTGTCAATAAAGGGGGAATAGGGATGTTCCGAGGGTAGTAGCTCCCTTTGGGTGTGGGGGGTCCTCTCGCCCACCAACATCCACATTGTAACAAGCGTAATCCCTTGCAAGAAAAATTGTAGCAGTGATAATTTTTTTATTCTCTTTCGGCACTGTGCTGCTCGCCCGCTCAGCTCGGCGGTTGGCAGCTGCGTCCTGCAAGGACCCTCATAAATAACCGACAAATATGAAGCGTTTATTTGCTCATGTCACGGCCCTCAAAAGCAATGCTGCAATGAAAATGGAAATGGGAATGGCAGCGGGCGATGTGGCCCCTTTTATCTGCTGAACGCCCCGCTTTTCCGCCAGTTGAGTCAGCCAACGGCAGTTGTCTATAATCGCATAAGTCACCCTGTTGGCATCGCTGCATTTGCACTTTTTCCTGTCTAATTCTATGAGTTTTCTGGATTTTTTATACCCTAACTTTGATTGGAGTTTAGCTGCAGATATATATATATATAGTTGTGATAAATAGAAAGTCGATAAGAAAGAAGCATCAAAATATATAATTTATTGTATCAAAAGGCAGCAGGAGAAATTTAATGAAACTATTTTAAAAAATTATCATTCAAGCTCTAAAAATCCTTTCTTTGACATTGAATTTGTAATATAAACCGTCGATTTTCGTTTAATTTCTATTTAATTTATATTTCTTTATTTAAAAATAGGGTAAGTGCATTTAAACATCGGTTTACTACTCTAATCCACCTTTTCCGCATTTATTTCCCAATATTTTTATCGGCATTAATATTTTTTTGTTCTGGGGTGGTAAGCTGAAGTCAAGGTGGGCGTGTGCTGTTTTGTGTAAATGTTTCCCTTATTGAAAATATTAAAATGTCATTTATTATCGAGCGTTATGGCAGGAAAATTAAGGAAGGCGTTTATAACATCATGAGGGATGGGTGTATTTTTTGGCTCAAACCGGAGACAATCGTTAACACCAAATGTTGAGGGAACAGGATATAGAGAGAATTTAGAAAGATGTGAAGAAATTGAAATAGGACATACTTATGTCTAGACCTTCGAGAAATCATATATACTATATTTAAAAAATACTTTAAAACCCTTTAAAGTTAAGATTAAGATTTAAGATTGATTCAAATTAAAACAAATAGTTAAAGGGTTCAACTTGAGATTATATTTACATTTTAAAAAGCCAAAATTAATCAGTATCTAGATAAATAAATGTTGTTCTCTATAAAATTCTTTATTAAACCTACGAAATAACTAGCCAATTATAATGTTTGTCCATGTAATAAATCAATGTGGAAAAGAAGGCTCCTTCTGGCCGCTTCTCACATTGATATAACCATCTTGTAAAATGCCAATCTGGTTGCTGAGCAGTAAAATTCCGCACTCCAACACAGACACACGTTAAACTTGTGGGGCGGATAATCCGCACCTTTTTATACACCCCAGGTAAGGGATATATGCGAAATACAGGTGGTCTGCTGGCTCATTAAGTGCCGCTGCTGCCATCTCTGTCTGGTAGAAGCCTTGCACAATGTTTTATGGCCTGTTTTATGCCCGATTATATGCTTAAAGCACAAGTTTCACCGGGTTCGAGGGAAATTCCAGAGGGGATGACACAGAAAATGCCACTTGAATTTTAATTAAACGCAACAGCTAGACAGCAGGCTCGTGCCGTCTCCCTCGGCTGTCTTCATTAAGCTTAATGAATTGTGTCAAACGCCGACTGCGGTTGCTGTAGCCAATCCTGCTCTTCGAGGCTTTATGGTCCAGCTTCCTTTCCCTTTCCCTCCCAGGTTCCCTGTATTTACTTTTTATGTTTAAGTTAATTATTTCATTAGCAGAATGTGGTTGCCTCGCTTTATTTTAATTTTGTTTTTAATGAATAAAAGGGAAGTGGCGGTAGTAAAGACAAGGGAGAGAGAGAGAGTTCTGCTTTGATAACAAATTGTGGCAGGAATATATAAATAAATATTTGAGTACACTAGGAAAATTTGGAGAATTTATAACCTAATAAAATATGTAAAAAACTTTGACAAATTTGATTAAATTTCACCTAGTAAAAACTATTTATTTTAATATTTACATATATAGTATATTTAAGACCCCATGAGTAAGATAATCAAAAAGTATACCTAATCCTGCCTCATTTGATATATAATCAATATTTTCACAGCGATAACTAACCTACCTTTTTATTAATTATAAGCCTCATCGCTTCAAAACTATAACCATTTCAACCGTTGTGTAAGCCAACTTAATCCATTTCAATCATTATGAATATGAGAATTCCGCAATGAACTTGCATAAATTGAAAGCCCATAAATTACCATTAATGAATTGCCTGGCAAATATTGATAATAAACAATCAAAATAATCGCAATGATAACAATAAACAGGTGGAAATAAGCCATGCAATTGCAACCAAATTAAATGAAAAATTCCGGGGCTTAATCAAAGAGTAAATAATGCCGCAAAAAGCTAATCAAATGCAATTGCATTATTAATAACAAATAAAATGTGTTGACAAAAAAGAGGGCAAAATAAAATTGTAGCACACTTTTGAGGGCAAATACAATATTCAAATATCCAGGGCCATGTTTTTGAGCAGGAGGAGGTTTGTGTGTGTAGGTTGTGCGCACACGCTGGAAAAGCTTTCTTTTTCCTTGTAAACATGACAGCCTACAAGCACATAAACCCACACACACCCAGGGAGACCTATATGTTGCTCCATTTCGGGATAGAAAAAGGAGCAGGACCAAAAAAAAAGCTGGAATAAAATAAAGTAAAAGCAAACCACCCCGTCGTCATCGTCGTTCTTTGCCAGATAATAATGTGGCAACATATTCTCACAGCGTCTGTGTCTGGCCTTATCTTCCTATATACATTAAATATACAACAAAAAATACATGTATATATTATATATATTTATATATACAGGCAGTCTGCCTTAACGTTTCGCTTTCGCAAAACTTCTTTCCGTCTGGACCCAACAGCTGTCGCATCTTCGCAGCCATAAATACGTATATACACAAATAAATAAAAAATAGATATGTGTATATACAAGAAGGAATAGATGTTTATGTAAATAGGGAAAGGCGAGAATGTTTTACGTGGCCAAAGTTAACCAAAACAGAAATGATGTGGAAACAATGAGCCGGTCGCAACATTGACAATTGAAACATGTTTTTCAAATTCTATTTTATTTTTATGGCTTGTTATGTCCCAAGTTGGGAATCTCAAATACATAAAGATATTGATTTTTATGTGGGACAAAGAAATGTAGGGGATTTAACGCAAAGATAAAAGAGAGAAGCTTTAAGGTTTTGGATGATAACTAAAGTATAAATAAATTTGTGTAATGCATATTAAATTTTAACACCTTAATTTCAAAGAACATTTCTTGTTTGATATGGATTTATTTATTTATTTTTTATAAATATCTGCTATACCCGAGATCATATGCTCCTTCTTGCCAGACTCCCTCACTTTTTGTGTCCAATATTTTCAACTTAAAGTATCCATCCGACCTGATGGCTGCTGCTCTGTTTAGCAAATCAATTAAATCAATATTTGCTTTCTGTTGGCCACGGAGCTACCACAAGCGTGAAAATTCCACAACCACCTAACGACACACTTCAGAAATCAAATCGAACACAAGATAAACATAAACACGGACTCTGTGCCATGGATCTCGTTGAATCTCTCTCCGCTCTACGAGAAAATTATGAACGATTTCCGAGTTTTGAGACCAAGGCGACCTTTCTGCCGAGTCATGGCCGCAATTAAAAGGCAAACAGCAGCAGTAGCCCACAGCACTAAATCAAATCAATTGCCAATGCGAGCCCAGAAGGCGATAATGATGATCGGGGAGACCGACTCACTGTTCACAGCTTGCTCCCCCTTTAAATAAATAAATAAATAAAAAAAGGAAACCGAGCTCCGAACTGGTGGCACATTACTTAATGAGCTTAGCGCGCTCTCTCGCCTATAAATAGATGTAATAATGAAGTAACCAGATCAGAAATCAGAAATCGGCCTCCAGTAGTAAATTAATTTTTCATATGTGCTGCGGTGCCATCATTATCGACTTTTGTGTGGAGTCATTCTGCGCGAGACCGACCCTCTCTGATCGTGTTAAAGTGATTCCTCAACACTTATTAATGAGTCGGACAATGCCTGCCTGCAGCCTGCCCCCGTTGTAAGCCATATTGGTAATCACTTGAGATCAGGCCCATGATCATTAGTTGGGCATTCGCTGCGCTTTGTTAACGGTTCCCGATCTCAGTTCAATACCCATTCCCAATCCCCCCTTTGAGCAGGAAGTCCGAATCGCAACGAGGCGTGGCATGGCATGGTGGCTGCTGACAATTGTAACCAAATTACGCGCTCGATTCAACGCTTTCTGATTGCAAATTAACGTATGTCAGGGAGGATTTTTATTTTTTTTTGTTTACAATTTGCACAGGAAGGAATATTATTAAAAAGAGAATTGGTTATATCTCAAATTGAGACAAAAATTTGGGAAGTCTTTAACCCAAATGTAGTAGATAAAACTATATAAAAGTATAGAAGTCTTTCAAAAAGAAAAAATTCTCTAAATAAAAATTAAGGGAATAAGAGCCCACCCAACTTTAATGAGATTTAATTTTTAAAAATTCTGTAATAGGCAAACAAATTTTCTGGACTTAAATAATGAAATATATTTTATCAAACATTGACTTGTATAGAAAACCCTATTATTCAAACAAAAAAAAAAATTAGAATAAATTATAAAATATTTCAAATCAACTAAGACCCTATAAGATATATATAGAAACTAAAGAACCTATGAGTTTCTTACTATTTAAATGCAAATCTTCTACCTTTACATTCAATATTAAATATAGTAAACTGCAATATAATTTTCTTATAGAAATTATCTATGTTAATATCCCTTTTGAGTTCTTTAATTTTTTTTAAAATTATTATGAAGTCTATTTATGAAAAATTTCCCCTGCTACTCACTTGTATTTGAAAGTCGCTCGCGCCACGCAATGGGATTGGCCACCAATCCCTGCAATCCCGGCCAGTACAGGTGCGTGCGATCCACAATGTGGCCAGCATGGGTCTTCAGCGGCGCCCCTTGGCTTTGTGATAGATACTGGGCCATGCCCGCAGCAGCGGCGGCGATGGAGAAGCGGGGAATGCCAGCTATAAAGGATATATAGAAATAAGGGGGAACATTTAATAATATATCAAGAAATCAATTAGAAAAATTTATAAAATTCGACAGTTTAAAAGCAATATGTTAATTATATATTAATATATATATAATATATTAATATATATGTATATATATATATATATTAATATATATATAATATATTAATTATTAGTAAAATTTAAAAAAAAAACTTATTTTTAAAGTAATTACACCTATTAATTCCCTTCTATAAAATCAATTTAAAAATTGAAGAATAAACTCTAAAAAAATATACTTAAAGAGCTCCAACTCTCAAAGACTCTATCAATTGTTATATTGTCACCCTAAATTGCTCCACTTCATGATCGGTTATATAATCACTATCAAGCCATTAACTAATCCTCTAAAAAAATGGTTTGCGTTTCCCTTTTCATGAGATTTTTGCTCAATTTGTTCTCAGCTGGCCAAATTTTGTGCCCACTCATGCTGAACTCATAGATACAATGCGGATTTCTGTTCGAATTAATTAAAAGCCATTAAATAATTTGTCATAAAAAGAATGAGAAACATTTTTGGTGACCAAAAAGCAAAAAAAAAGGAAACTATTGACGAATCAAATCACATAAACGCCCTCGTTAAAAATAATTAAAAATGTTATGGCAAATTGTCAGCACCCTGTCGGTGCGGTGGCCGCCCCTCTGTGGCCCTCCTTTTGTCATGGCTCACAATTGGTCCACATTTAACTGTCGAAAAATCCGAAAACCAAAAAAAAACAAAATCATTTTAGTCACAAATACACGTAAAGTCCGTCGTATATTGCCCACGTTTTTCGTGTGTCATTTTGATTTAATTACAAACAATTTGACAACTAATTGCTGCAACATTTAACGTTAAAACGCGTATCTCATTACGTTTTGTGGTAATTTTGCAATTGGATATTATAACCATTTTGGGCTGTGCCCAATATCTGAAATTGGCCTGATTAGGTAAAAGGGTTTTTCGGGGGAGCAGCAGCAGCAGCCGAACATAATGACAGCGAGCAGCGGGAGGGGGCTGCTGTTGGGGAATCGGAATTGAAATTGCCTTTATTTGAATCATATGGAATCATGCCAAACCGGATTCGTAAACAAAACACACACATTTCCTTTCTTTTATTTCTTTTTTTTTGTTTGGTTTTGCGAAACGAGTTTTTGAAGCATTTAAAATATGTGTTTGCTATCTATTGATTCGTATATAATATATATATATATATATATATATGTATATATATATATTAATGTTGCATAAGGATTTGGTGAATTGAATTGGGTTTTATGGGAGTTAATTGTAAGAGGCTTTCGGGTTGGGAAGCTGATTACTTTTGTTAGGGGATAAGAGATCCTTAGACACAGCAATTAGGTGTTATATTATTTAGAAAGGTATTATTTTAGACATTTAATTACAAATTATTATAAATAAATTTATTCATTTATTTGAGATTTTAAATAAAAGTTTTCGGGCCTAAGTTGAGTCTTTGGATTGTTAAACAAGATTCTTTTTAGACACTTCGTGTTCGAAAATTCGAAATAAATTCAATAAGCTGTTTTAAAGATTAATTTTAAAATAACTAAAATAATAAAAAACGGAGTTTTTAAATTAATGAAGTTATTAGCCAAATGTTTGAATTCATTTTCATAAATTTATTTAATGATATTTTCTAATACGGTTAAGAAATGCAACCCCGTCAAATAATTATTTGAAAACTAAAATAAACATAAAATATTTAAACCTTCCAGCAAATATTAAAAAGACAAAATTAATTATAAATAAATACAAATCCTAGTTAATTCTTAAGAAACATTATCACTCACCTCCTGTTAAAGCACTTAGACCCGCCGACGTCACTGGCGGTGGTTTCGACAGGATCGTATCGATGCCATGCGGATTGGCCGCTCCCTGGCTATTCGTGGTGGTGGCCGTGGTCGATGAGGATGAGGAGCTGCCTCCCGAACCTCGATCACTGATCAAATGCGAGTTGGGACTGTGGCCATAGGACAAACCATTGCCTGACCCACCCACACCGCCGACACCTCCTTGGCCACCCTTCATTTCCGTAGTCATCGAGTGGAGGGCGGCCAGTGGGGGACCTAGGAAACTCAGTGGTAGCTTATGATCCAAGCCGCTGCTGCTGTTATTGTTGTTGTTATTATTGCTGAGGTGGAGGTGATGGTGTCCGGGATTCCCACTGTGATGGGCCAGCGGATTGACGCCATGATGGTGATGCTGGAACTTGGCCCGTTGGCTACTGAGATTCTCGGGACTAAAGTCACCCGCTGCCTGAGGCGGTGGACTGGCAGACTCACTGTTCTGGCCAGGATCCTCGCCACCGCTGCTCCTTTGACTAAGGGCATACGACTTGGCACTGTCCACTCCGGGGCTGGAGTTGTGCTCGTAGCGCGGCGATGGCGAGGAGTCGGAATGGAGACGGGAGGAGGCGAGCGGCGGCGGTGTGGTGGATGGCGAGTCCGTGTCCTTGCTATGTGCCGCCTTTAGCAGCATCAGTGGACTGCTGTTATTGTTGTTACTACTATTATTATTATTGTTATTGTTGTTGTTATTATTATTATTGGCATACACTGCTGCAGCGGCGGCTGCACTGTGATAGTCGGCCAGCTGCTGCTGGTAGTCCGCCGCCGCCATGGCATGGGCATGGACATCGGCGAATCCGTTGCTCATGGCCGCCGCCAGATGATGGTGACGTTGCGCCGCCGACGGAGGACTTCCTTGGGCGGCAGCCGCGAAGCTGTGGTGCCTCATATACGGATTGATTAGATCCATCTCAGGCGTGTCGTGATTATTATAGTCCAGACACTCCGGTAGCTGTTGCGGAAGCTGGATCTGCTGCTGAAGCTGGGGTAACTGCTGCGGTAGCTGTCTATAGAAGCTCGGCGGCAGGGCCAAGTTAAAAGCCGAGTTGGCGGACAGCTGAAAGCTTTGGGCCAGCTGCTTGGCCGCCACCTTGGCGTCCAAAGAGGCCGCTGGAGGCGTGGATGTGGGCGAGGGGTTGCTGCTGCTGCCACCCGCCGGCGTGAGGTTCAGGAATGGACTACCCAGCTTGGGATCGGTTAGGAAATAATCTTTATATATCTGAATTGGATCTTAATTCCTGTGGTTTTTATAAAGCAGCTATTTAAGCAAGATAAGCCTTAAATTGATTGCTGATATATATTTATATTGGATCATTCGCTGAATTTTTAGGTAGTTTTCCGTATTTTAACAAAGATTATTTATTATCAATATTCTGTTTTATATTTTTCAAATTATTTGTTTATTTTCCAAAATCTGTTGAAGCTTGAGATGAATTTTTCAGTTCTTGATCTTCAATTTATTGTTATTTTTACATATTCAATCCTTAAGTTCTTTATGATCTTAATATGGGCACTTTTAGGTCTTGAAATTTAAGTCTTAAACTTCAGCACACTATCTAAAATCACTTTTAGTTTTTTTTTTAATTTTTTGGTTTTATTTGTAGGTCTTTGAGTTTGTTATAACCGATCAAAATAGTTTAAAAATATACCAAAGATCACATCTGAAGTTTGTATCTCACAAGCACTTTTCTAAAACGATTTCCGATTACACGTTCAGTTCGTAAATATTGGAAAAACCCACAGTTTTGAAATCCACCGATCAGGTTCTCGCTTTGGTATTTCCCTTTGTGGAAAAGCGCCGGAAAAGTCGGCTTGGAAGACCCGCGTGTGTTTAGGCCTACGAGAAAATTTCGACTGACTGGCCAAGCGGGCGTATGATTTCGAAATTGACTCAGTCGCACAATCTCGGCATCGCTTCAATCGGTTCAACCCCTCGCAGCATCTATATCCGTTCAAGTGCGAGCGAGATAGCCGAATGGGCAACCAACCTGCTCGCACTCTCTAGCCACCAGGAGTGTTCCGAGAGCAGTTTGAAAAACCGGAAAGCGGACGTGGAACGGTGGCATTGGTACAAAACGAATGGGAATTTTATTATGTACATCATTAAAATCAACTATTTCGGATTCGGATTGGAGCCTGGGACTGAAACGCCACTGATCCCGGCACTGTCTGTCTCTTTTCCTCTCTCTGGCCCTCTCCCTCTTTCTGAGTGCATTTTCATGGGTTTTTCCGTGAGTTTCCCCTGCTTTTCCCTGGGATTTTGTGGGTGGCCTTCTTGCCAGCGAACTGCGAACTCTGTTTATTTGTTTAAAAAGCTATAAATATTGAGAACAGGCTCTGCTTGCTTTATTTTTTCGTTTGGCTTTTATTCATTTAAATAATTAAAAATTGTGCTGGCAATAAATGAGAGTAATAAATGTTGAAGGAAAATTGATATTGTGGGTAATATAAATTGGTTATTAAACATTAAGAGCTGCTAGTAAAGAGCGTTTTTTAGTAAATAAGATTTAAGGGGAATAATAGGGTTTACAAGTAAAGTAGTAAACAATTTTTGAAATACATTTATAAATTACTTTAATAATGTATAATATATTTTCCTATAATCTTTAGATAATTTCTAAAAGGTTTAAATTATCTCTGGAATATTTATTATAATAATAATTATTACAATTTCATCTTGTTCAAATATTTAAAATTGAATACCCCAAAAATACATTTTAAAATCCCCTGCCTGTTCTTTCAACGCCAAACTGAATTAATACGCTAATTAACATTTTAATATTATTATGTGCCTTATGTCTGCGGGCTTGTGTCCAATGGGGGGACTCAACCCACCGACGGCCCACGATTTATTTTATGTTTATCTATATAAAAATGCCGCTGTTGCTCACAATGGCCCACACATACACACACTAGCAACCAGACAGACAGACAGACAGAAGGACGGACATTCAGTCGGTCCACATACAAATACAAAAATGCGCTTCATTTAATAATAAACTACACAAAATTTTAATTTACTCAGTCGAAGCGGTAAGCGGCCATAGGAACGAAATGGAAAATTGAACGGATGGAGGCCACTCCCACAAGAGCGAGAAAACAAGCCAACAGCAAGCCATTGAAGCCGCCATTGCTGAATGAGTGCTTCAGTGTGAGTGGAGTGAGTTGGTGGAAACTCAACGCTTGAGTGAGTTTTCTCAAACAAAAAAAAGGTTATTTTCCACCACAGCTTGTTGATTTTCGACTCTGTTCCCTATTTAATTGACTTTGCTGCTTCCATAAAAATGTTAACTGCTAGAATTTTAAATCCACTAAAGAAAGTCCCACCTTTTCCCTCATTTTTCAATATTTATATTTTTTTCCTAAACAGCCCGCATCTTTAGCTTTGATCTAGACAATTCAATATAAATTTATGCATGGCAGAAAACATGTCATGGAATTTTCTTATATCGCACTTAACAGATCTCATAGGGAAAATGGTAAAAAATGTACACTAACAATTATTTGAGGGACTAAGATTATATTGAGAAATTTTAATATTTATTGTAAAAGTCACATGCTTTTTTAATTGAAATTAAAATAATGAATATTAAGAAAGAGTTTTAGAATTGTATTATTAACAAATATAAATTGCTAACTAAAATTAAAATAATTATTAAAACATTTATACATAAAAGGTTTTCCATTATCTAATGTTTATTAAAAATAGTATAGCAAATTTTGTCCAGTGTTTTAACAAGGCCTCTTAAATTTTGAGCCCCTCAAAAAAATCTAGCAAGACACTAAAAACTTGGTTAAAGATAACAAAAAACACAACACACAGTCCTAACTGTGATTGATTTATTGTTTTATTGTGCCAAAAAAAAGAAGACAAGATAGAAAACCAAAAAGAGGCTGCAGAGAAGAAGAAATTACAATTTACAATAGCGATAAGCAGAGAATTGAAAATACTTCTTCTGGGGCCTACAGTTTGGCTTTAACCTTTGAGCAACTCTAATCAAGCGAGGTTGTGTTGGGGTAATTAATAAATAATTTGTGAGATTTTTTATTTTCTTTCACATGTTGGCCCTAAAAAATCGGAGCTCGTCTGTAGCGAACTGAAAAGTAAATAGCCATGGCTAATGCCAGGGATTGGGGTTTGTGGACGGGCGGGAAAGGGGTTCGAGAGGGACAGTCCCGCACTCACAGTTCATTAAACTGTATGCGGAGGGAAGAGTTTACTTTTTGGGCAGCTCAAATCTTTATGATTTCATTGTTACAAGGTGGACAATGGCTACTGGGGATTGTAAATATTAAAAAGAAAAGCCAGACTTAAAAGGAAAAGTTGTATCAAAGTTGTAGGGAATTCAATAAAAGTTAAGATAATACCATTTAAAAAATAATCTTATTATAAAAATACTATGAAAAACTGCAGGAATATTTTCATTCAATATATTTTGCTTAAAGAATGCTTAAAAAATATTTAAAGTCTTAAAGTATCTTAATAATTTCCCTAATAACTGCTCATAAATCTTATTAAATATATGAGATAGTTAAAATTCCACTGTGATTAAATTTAAGTAAAATGGCCACCTTAAACAATAACGAATTCGAAACACAACATCCACCCAGAAGTCTCAATCTCGAGTCTTGACCAATTCAAACAAAAATCCAAACCATTTCCCCCCATAGAAATGCAGCCAATATTTGGTCAATAATCCTTTTCCAAATTTGAATTTCCCATTGGCCACATAACATCTGTGACTTTGTATCTGTTTTAACCCAAATCCTCCCACCCCCCGGAGTCCGAGACCAACTGCTGACCAATCTCTATACACAACAGAATTTTCATTTCACACCTATTTGAAATTTGCTGTCATCTTTGCTTACTGTTATTATTATTATTATGATTATAATGCGATTCGGGAATGAAATTGGGGCAACCGCAGGAGAGGGAGACGAAGACAGGAGGCGCAGCTGGGACACACACATGGGTGGGTGTTTTATATATATATGTATTTTCAACTTCTTTTATACTCTGAATCGGTCAGCAAAACAAATCTCAACATTTGGCATACAATTTGCATTGTTTGAGATTGTTTTTCCAACCGCCTTCCATTTTTTGCAATATACTTTTATGTCTTTTTATATTTTTTGTGCAAAGTTAAGTCGGGTTGATGTATGTCAAAGTTACGTGCGCGTGTTAAAATCCTGTCTAATTTAATATCTATAAATCCCCGGCTATGACAGCCGAGGCCCACGGGGTAAAGGGATAAATAAAGGGGGCAGAAAAAAAAGGGTTATCATCGTTGGAGGGTTGCTTATCAACGTGGCAAATTGATTTGCGCTCGTTATGCGGTCACTTGGGGTACATTTTTGTTGGTCAAAATTGTAAAACCGAAATTGGCCAAACGTGCGTTACAAATTAATGTTTGTTCGGGATTTTGTTTCTCTCCTTTCACTGCGCTATTATTATATTTATTTATATATATTTTTTATTATTGGTTTTTGTTTCTTTTTTTTTGCAAACACGCCATAAACCCTTTTATACTTCAACAGGATGTGCACAGGATGTGCCGCCTGATGCCGAGTTATGTGGTGCAAATGCCTTTGTGGGTGCAGTTCCTTGTCCAGAGGGTTGGTCAGGCAATCAATATGGTATTAGTTGGGCTTGTCATTCAATGACATCGATATGGCTTATTGATATTGATAGGAAAGCGAGGGGTTAACCTGGTCACTGGGCGCACATGGAAGTGTAGGATATATAAGTAGTAATTGTAATGGAAAATCAATCAATGGAGTTAGAATATATTAATTTTCAAATTCTGGAGATTTTCTGGTAACAAGTTGATTTTTTTAAGTATTATCTTAACTGTAGTTTCTAATTTAATTTAATTTTATTTTATTTAAGGATGTTTTTCTAATATTTTCTTTGATTTTAGACTAAAATAAATATTTAGTAACTTTCTCTTACAAATATTGATAAATTGAGCCAATAAATATCAATCTTATTGGTATTATTTTATTTTTAATCCTGTTCATTATGAATTATTCATACCAAAATGGTGTAAAATAAACATTTCCTATACTCCCCCAGCCCTTAACCTCATTTTAGTACAATGTGTACACTTCTTTAGCAACCATTTTTATGTGCAATCATTTTATTCCATATGACACTCTGTGCCACTTCCGGTTTTCCTTTTGCAATGGCGGACGCTCGCTCGCGTCTCTCTCGCAGACTCATCATATTTTTTATAGCATACTTTTGTGCGCACTCACGTTAGGTTAGAAAATGTCGCCTCTGATTGTTTTCTTATTTGTTTACACATCCGGGCTATTGACACACGCCAAAAGTACAGGAAACAGTGTCAGGCAGATGGAGAGGGAGCCTGAGATGTGGGGGAGGCTGGCATATAGAACGTGCATGGCATATCAAAAAATCGAAAATGCCCGGACACATGTTTCAATCATTTTCCATTTTTATTTATTGTCAGCATTTATTCTGCTGACACTTTTCTATCTCCACCTCTTTTTTGGTTTTCCCTGTGTTTGTTTGTGTGTGCGCTTAGAAAACAATTTGCAAATTGGTTGAAAAATCTGTCTTATGCCAAGGGGAAATCTTAGCATGAATCACTAGGAACTAAATGGAAATTTATCTGACTGCCGAAATGGTTGGGTTTGTATGGATATTTTTCTGCCGCAGTAATTAAACAAAAATTTTGCCAACTGTTAATCAGTTTAAGAAGCTGGCAGCTGCTGCAGATTTAATTTCTTAAACATGGCTCATAAATTTCTTTTTACGAAGAAGGGAGGGTGGCAGGAAAAACGTATTGAAATCCATAAAAAGTCAAAGAAGTAAACAGAATGAAATTGGAAAGTATTGGAAATATTGCAAGGGAGGTGTATTCACTTTATGGGGGCAGTTGTAACTGGAAGTAGTTCTGAAAATAAAATAAAAACTGAAATATTATTTATAATTTATTTCTTTGTGAGTTGTAGTTATTTTATATTATTATAAACTATTTTAAAAGCTTGTATACTTTCATTAATTCCATTAAAAAACTTCAGCTTCCACAGTTTTTATAAGATTAATTTATTTTTATCGTAAGAAATATTTCAATGTTGATAAAAAGTTGACTTAATTTTTTTTAACAAGAAATAGTAATTCGCTAAAACTATGGCTTTAAATAATTAAATATAGTACAACAGTTAATTTATTTCTCTTACTTCAGATAACGTTATTTTATACTACAATTGTTATTTAAACATAGAGTATTTTTTGCTTCCACTTTCTTGCTAATTTTTCCCTCCACTTCCGTCGCAGTGTTACCAATTTATGTGTAAAGTAAGCAAGTGGCGGCTTATTGGGGGACTGGGCTGTCCACTGGCTTGGCTCTCCTCCATTTGGCAGAGCCACTCCACCCGGTTTTTCGACAACCTCCCTTCAAGCCCCAAACAGTTTTTCTTTAGCCACCGCACATTGTTGCTCATGCAATTTCAATTACGTTTGCTGTCGATTTTCGAATACGTTTCGGCGTTTCAATTCGATTTGCAATCCACCCCGGCAATCAACCTTCCCCCACACCATTTTCACCGCCCCCAAAAGGCGCAGTCAGCCCCCCTTGCCGCTTGATTTCAATTAAACTGAGTTGCCATTGGCGCTGACGCTTTTCGACGTGTCGCAAATGGTGCATTCAGTTTTCGCTTTTCCGCTTTCCGTTTTCCTCCCAAAATTTTCCAAGTTTATTCGCTTGTTTTGCTGCTTTCGACTGCTGGCTCCCGCTGCCGACTCTTCTTTGCCATTTAATTGTTTTTCTTCGTTTTTCATTTTGTGATTTCCTCTTGGAATCTTTGCTCCTTTGCCTTCGAACTCCTGCACTTGACCACTTGCATTTTATGGCGACGCGGAAAAGCTGTTTTTCGCCTTCAGTGGGGGGTGTGTGTGGAAAGGAAGGAGGAAAAGCCATGTATTTGATGATGTTAAGTTGGTGTTGGTTGGGTGGGGCAAAGGTACAGTGGATATTTTTGATATAGAAGACTTTACTCTAGCTTTCGTACTTGTGTTTTTATGTATTTGATTATTTACTAAATTAGTATCTAAAGCTGACATTTTATTCCATATGATATACTCTGTGCCACTTCCGGTTTCCCTTTTTCAATGGCAGAAAATGTCTCCTTCAATTGTTTTCTTATTTTTTTACATATCCTTATAAACATATTTATTTCTTAGATAGACTACTATTTATTTATTTTATTTTTTACCTAAAAATTAACCCATTCAATGCCATAGTGCACCCCCAACCCCACCAAGTTGTCCGAAAATCGCAGCCAATCGGGCGCTTTCCAATCGCCAATCGAGCATCACAAATAAAAAGCAATGCGCTGCTTGTTTAAAACAAAGAAAATTGCCATTGTAAATAAAATAAAAAGAAAAAACAATACGAGCAAAAGGCGAAATCAAAAGAATGAGAAGTAGGAGGATTTGAACACCAAAGAGCCAAGAATAAAGTTTTTCAAAAGCGATAAAAACGAAATGTCGCATATTTTTATGACAAGCAGAGGGAGAAATTTGGGGGTAGAAATCGAGGTGAGAGGAAATTCATAAGAACATTGGCACAAATTGAATTTTGTTGAACGAAAAACAAGGGTAAATTAATAAATAAAACAAGAATATGAATAAAAGCGCTCTAGAAAAATTCTAGAAAACAAAACAAAATTAATATAATTAATTTAAAAGCTTTAACACAATATGGGAAGCATATTTTAGGGTCTAAAATTAATTATTTGATATTCAATAGGTGTTTTAATTAAATAATTAATCTTAAACAATTTTGTATTTCTTTTTTTAATACATTTTAAAGTCTTAAAAATCCCATTAAAGATATACCTTTTGGGGATATTCTTAAAAATACCATGTAGGATATACCTTTTAAGCATAGGGAATCTCTTTGTTACACACACTCCGAAGTAAAGTCTCTGAATCCTCTGAATTTTATTAATTTACATATCCAAATAAATTGAAAAACATAAGGCTTTAGAAATTTCATAAGTGAAAAAAGGATTTTAATGTAAAGTAAATTCAATTTGAATTTATTTATTTTAAAAAAGTCATCAATGCTTAAACTACATTAATTAACAAACAGACTTTAAAATTATTTATATTTCTATACTTTTTCAACCATAAAACCTTAATAAATTAATGAACAAATGGTTATATTTACCAGCTTATTGAGCTCATTGTTTATTAATTTCATCCAGGTACGCTAAACATTAGTTATAATCCCCAGATAGTCACTCCTCTTATAATTATCTCTTATCTATTAACCCACATATATCATTATTAAATTGCTTTCATTGCCGCTCTGGCACTTGTGGTCTAAGGAAACTTTGCCAACTATTCCAAGTTCCTTGACTTGGCATAATTCACAACCGCATATATGTACATATAGCTATATATATATATTGAGTATATGGATGCTATAACTCACTCAGTCCGCGCAGTTCAAGTATCCACACCCGAGCACAAATCATAATCCTGATGGCCTCAGATAGAGATAAAGTAATGCGGCTGCCTTAGCTCGCTAAATGGATTTCCCAAAACATTTGCCAAGTTTATGAAAAATAATCACAGAAACAGTGGGCGGAGAGGGGAGAGGGGGATGGTGAAGGGACTGGCGGCCTGATCTATATCTATATCATGCAGCGTGTGGCTGGCGTATAAAGTGCTTTTAAAAACATCCCAACGATGTCGAGTCCTGGCCAAAAAGTTTTTGGCCAAGCTTCCAGCTTTGCGGAAAATGGGGATGGGATGAGTGAGAGTTCTTGCCTTTGCTGGAAAAGTGTTTTTCATAAGCAATAATAATAATTTCGAGGCCGAATTTTAATTGCACCCAATGGACTCGTTGAAAAAGGGGACTGGTCAGAGAGAAGCTCCACGATGAATGGCAATATAAAGTGAGCAATAAAGCGGATAAACAAAAATGGGTTAGTTAATTCTATAAAGAATTCTTATTTGAAGGATGTGTTGGAAGTTTTAAATATTTGTTGTACATTTCTTAATTTATATGTATTTTATTAAATACTGTTATAAGAAATAATATTTAATACTCTTTTATAATTCCAATGATGTTAAATACTTCTACTCAACAATATCCTTCATTATTAAAGAGTTTAAATATTTCAAATATTTTTATTGACTTAATAAAACGTTTCTCTTATTGAAAAAATTTAATTTCATCTAAATTTTCTTAATTTAAAAATATCTAACCATTCACTTTACCTTCCCAAACAATTATTATCCTAGGAAAAAGGCTTTCATCAATCACATTGGGATTTCCTCTGCTTTCCTTATGTCTACCAAACGCAAATCCATTAAAATACAACGAAATTAATTATTATGTAGGTCTGTCTCGCTGCCTGTTTGTGTGTGCGTCAGGTGGGTGGCATGGGTTAAATGGGTTAAAGGGTTCGTTTCGGCTTCTTGTTGTTGTTTTTATGGCCACGTCTATTGCCTTGTCGCGTTTATTTCGACGGCGCCAACTTTCATGCTCAATTAAAACGTTTGTTTAATGAAAACAAATGCGCTTAATTAATAAACACGCATTTTGTGGTTCTCCCTCCGAATTGAGGGGGGTGTAAAAGCGGAAGCGGATTGTGTAAAAGGGGGTTTCCCTTCTACAGGATGTCCCCTGGAATGTTTTCGGTAATGCAGGAAATGTCGAAAACTGTCGCAGCTGTTTACGCCGCGGTTGTTTGTTATAATGGTTTGCTCTCGGTTGGTATTGTTTAATTACATTTTGTTTTACTTTTATTCCTGCGGTTGACGTTGGTGAGATTTATAAAAATTAAGTGCCAGCCATCAGTAGAAATAATTCTAAGCAAATGGATTGGAGCGAATGAAGAGCACCCTGTTTTAGGAAAAATCTATATTCGAAATATTAAATGCATACCTTGAGGCGGCTATGAAAAATCGGTTTAGTTCAAGCGGTAAACGTATTGATTATCAGGCGCTATAGTGGATCTTGAAGGTTAATGGAAATATATTTTATATATATATGTATATATTACAGAGTATGGTATGAAATAATATATGAAAATATTCTCATACCATTACAGAGTATTATTTTGTAAGTCTTCTTCAGAGCATAAGATGGCCAAAAGACAGAAAGTATTAAAAGTGATATATATTTTGGTTTTCTATTAATATCTTAATTATTAATTATTAAACGAATTTGCTTTGTTTTATTTTAAATATTTAAGAGGCTACAGCTTTAAAGTCAAGAAATTTAAAACAAAAAATGCATTTCTTATCATTTTATGCATATGCATTTTGATTATTATTAAAAGCAACACAGAACATTTTATTTTCTAAAAAGTATTTAACTATAAAGACGTAGAATATAATTATTTACTTTACAAAAACAATAAAATAGTAAACAAAATTTAATATTCTTATTATTTATTACTTTAATTAGATTTATATCCTCTCTATGAACCTAGATACTCCCCTGTGTACAAATATAACTCCCCATAAACTAGTTTCCTCAACTTCGTTCCCCTTGCATTATTTTTATCTCTCACATTTTTGCAACAATTCTATTAATACTGGTAAATTAATAAACCAGCAGACCCCTTTTATTTTTCTAGGGCCTACTTGGTGTCCGTGTTTTATTCGATGCATAATGCATTTCCGGAACTCTCAATCTCCCCCAGTTTTGCCCAATTTGCGGACTAGACGAGGCCTAGGCTATGACTTTGGCTTTGATTGTGAGTCCGACTGCAGAGTCGATGGAATGGAATCGCTTGGGCAAGGGCTACTCATATTTATTTGTATTTTTTATTTTATTTTTTTACCCACTCCGCAGTTGACATATTTCTCGCTCGACTATCGCTCAACTTTCCCAGACTTTCTCACATAGGTCATCAGAAACGGTTGCAAAATATATATTCGGTGAATGTCTAGGTGGAAACTTCGATAACATCTCGTATTACCTGAGCTTATTGCCAACCCCACTTCGGTCTCTTTTTGTCTACAATTTCAGTGGCGCTATTTTAATTATATTTTTTTATTATTTTTTTTATTGCTATTTTTTTGTTGGGGTTATTTGGGTTTTTTCGTTGCCTATTTTTTGCAATTGTCGCCCGCACACGTGTCTTATGGGTGATAAAATTGGCGGGCCAACAGTGCGTATGCATAATTGATTTGCGTTTATTTGGGTGGGTTCTATCAGCAGAAAATGCATGTACTTATGTTTATTAAAAGAAATAAAGTACACATTATAAAATATACATATTTCCCTAGACAAAAACAGCTCTCAATTTTGTTAATCACTCTTGTATATGTATGTATACCTTCCTTAATCTTAATCATTTTAACACCTATTAAGAAGTCATGTAAACACCACCGAAAATTCATATTTTTAGGCTTATCATCTCAAATAATATCACCCACAGGCCCCGCAGATCTCTCTTGGCCATTTCCGTTACTCATTAAACGATAAGCTCCGAAGTCCAATTAAAATTCATTAAAATGTAAGACGTACTTCAATGCCTTATCAGGCCATATTAAGTGCCAACCAATCTGTAGGTGTCGAAAGTATAAAAAATGCTTAATGCGCAGAAACTAAAAATTGTGAATGAATCGAGAGTAAGCAATATGTATATTACATCGGGAAGAGATCGGTTGAGGGGGAGACAGACCCCTGGAGATCCCACTCAGACGCGCTCCGTGGCCACTGATTAATTATAGTGAGCACTTGTGCATATAGTACTCTTTACTATAAGGCATGATAAAGCAAATAAAAAGAGAGAGAGAGAGCATAAGGAGAGATTGTGGCAATAAAGGGCAGATCGTCTTGGCTGCCACAGCTGTGGATGCTGCTGCTGGGTCAAGTTCAAGGACAAGCGGCGGCTATACGTTCAACAATAATAAATGTGAAATGAATGGAGGAGAGGTAGGAGGAGGAGCAGCAGTCAGAAATGAGGGTAAGGGGTAATGGGAGCATGTGTACAGGGAGAAAAGAAATATTAAAACCAAGTTATGGGATCTAGGGAATTTTTAGTAGAAGAATACAGTTTATTTTAATATATTTTATATGTTTTAAAAAACATTTTAAAATTTGATAATTTAAATATTATCCATTTTTCTGATGAAAATAAAAGCAAACCATATTGACAGGCATACAATTTATTAATTAAAAAACTGATTATAGTTTACACTTCTCTATAAATTGTTTAAGAGCTCTCTGATCAGTTTAATTTCACTTTTATTTCATCCATCTCTTTCCTGTTTTCTCCCTATCCTATACCTGTCCCTGTCTGCCTTGTTATCTGTCGGCAGACCGCGCCCTTTGTAGATCATTGGGTCACTATGTGTGCCATGCGTCCCTCAGCGTCACTTTACCGCTTGCAACTGGAACACAAGCCAGGCGGCAAAAAGCAAAAAAAAAAAAGTGGCAACAAAAAAATAATAAAAGAATACTGACCACAAGAGGGCCCCCGAAGGCTGTCTTCTTCCCGATTCTGCGAAGAAAGGAGGCGCAGAAATGAATTTGCAGCCTCGTGGGGTAATCAAGTGAGGCAACAACTGGTAACGATCCCACTTGTGCTTGTGCGCTCACTCAGACAGCGTGGAGCTTCTTCCATTGTGAACGGTGTCGGTGTATAGTTCTGGTTGGCGCTGCTCCTTGTACCCTATAAGCTGGGAAAATGGTCATATGACAGATGACTCGTGGGGAATCACATTAATGTTTATATATTTAATTTTTTTAAGAGAGACTAGATATACATATTTGACTTTGTGGAATATAATTCTGTATTTAAAACTCTCTTCAATCTGTTAGATTTTTTATACATTTTATTTTTACAGAGCATTTAGGTTACTCCAAGCTGATGTGTAGCTTCTGCTCCATCTTCAGCCGTAAGCCTCACTTTGGAGTATTCTTACTTGTTATCAATTGTTGTTGTTGTAGTTCTACCTCCTTACCTCTCCTCCTTCCCTCCCACAGTTGTTGTTGTTATTGCATTTAAGTGCAGCTTGTTAATGCTCATTAAATGTTAAGGGAGCTGTGAGCTGTGAGCCGGCTCTGAGCCGAGCCGAGCTCTCCAGCTCAGCTCAGCTCAGCTCCATGGCACTTGTCAGAGCCTGAGCCCTGCCACAAATTGTGGCAGAGTCGGATCCCCGGAGCTGTGGGCTTTAGTTTCAGAAAATGAAGCGAGCCAGAAAGTCGCGGCGGGCGCGTTGAAAGGAAAAGAACTTAGCCATTCCGGCACTAAAAATCTCAGAAAACAGCCAAAAAACGATCTATGTCAAAGTGAATAAAAGTTCAAGCAATAAAATCAATAAGGAAGCAACAAACCAAAACCCAAAAACAAGCTAAGGAAAAACGTAAACGCAAATTGAAAATTCAAAACAAGTGGAATAACATCGTGTGTTACCTTTTAATACACAGAGGAAAATTATGTACCTTTTGATATTCAAGGGAAAATACTGTATAACAAATAACAAATCGTTGACAATATTTAAATCATTTTTGTAATATTTTTAATAAGCTTTAGCTTGTATGCTTTCCTATATCTATACAATTGTTTAAGGATTAGTAAATATATGTAGTCTACTTTGGGCATTTTGGAAAGTAATTGCAAACTGTTTGATTCGAATCCTTTTGTCAAGAAAAACCTTTGAGTTTTCCATCACCTCCGTTTGTACTTTATTCTCAGTGTATCACTTCATCATCGTGATCAGTTCATCATTATTGTGATCATCAACATTGTTGTCGTCGCGTGAAAAACCTGTTCGCTTGGGAAAAAGCCTTCGTGTTGTTATTGTTGTTGGTATATCTTGTGGCTGTGTGAAGCTAATTGAAAAGAAGTATTAACAACGCTGCCTTTTGTTTTTATATACCTTTTGATGATTGACTGACCGACCGACCAACACGAAGGAGTCGCACGAGTAACAGGGGCAGTCCAGTCTGCTGGTATCTGGCATGGCATAATTGTGGGATCAACCGGCAGCAGAACTGAGTTGAGCTGCAACTGCCCAGCTAATTAGTAATGCAAAGCCAATGCCTACTCAGTCACTCAGGCAGGCAGTCATTCAGTCATTCAGTCATTTAGCCATTCAGTCACTCAGCCACTCAGTCAGTCGTTCAGGCAATTGCTTAGAAATTCGATTTGTATTTCCACTGATCGACAGGATAAGAATTCATCCGTCTCGGAGGAGAGCGTGTGAATCCCCCGGCCAGAGATGAAGATACGCGGGAATCGTATCTAATGTGACAGCTGAGGGTAGCTAGATAAGTATCTACAAGATAATAATAGGCGGTAAGATGTCAGGACGAATTTTTATATATGGTTACAAAAGGTGATGCAGGTAATCTTCTACAAGTTTCATTTTATTAACAGGATTTAGTTCTTTTAAGGAGAAAATTTTTATCTTTATATTTTTTAAATATTGAAATAATTATTATTAATATTCTAATGTTAAAAGCTATGAGAAAGGAAATAAAAAATCCCTTTCTAATAGTTTTACATTTAGAACTGTCAATGATCTAATATTTTTAAATATTGTACTTCTTTTTAAAAAAAAAAGGATCAAAATTTAAATGTAGGTTATATTATTAGTTAAACTTGGCAATACTTTCTATTGCCTCTAGCATATCCTGTCCCATTTCTTGATAAACCAATAAGCCAATAACACCATAAACAACATCCATATTGTTGTGAATGAGATACATCAATTTCCATTTTGTATCTATATATCCTCTGCCGATCCAGACAAGCGTGCACACATGCGCATTGTTTGGCTTTAAAACAACACGACCACAACTCTAATTCGCATTAATTTAAAACTCAATCAAGGCAATTAGCGCGCACACTGGAGCGACACTCACGATCGCTTCGGCTCCCACCAAACCCCCTCTGGTGTTCCTGTGCCCCCTCCCCGCCTTGATCTTCACCGCGCCACGTCCCTGCCCACACACTGTACACACGCATGCGAAGGATTGATGTGTTAATAAGAGAAGGGTGTCTGGGCTGTGGGATATCCTGGCAGTTATTTATAAAATACGAATTAGTATAAATGTTTAAACCAATTAACATTATTATTTAATTAGCAATGAAGATTCATAACTATTAGCAGGTCATAATCTTAAAAACATCACGGAATTTGGTTGTTTAAAACTTGGCTTACATTTTGCCGCATCCCTGAGAAAAATATTAAAAAACTTGGGAATCTCTAGGATTTTCATGAACAGGTTTCAAAAGACTTATGAATAATAATTTCCAATATTATATAAAATATATTTAAAATAAATTATTTACAATTTAATTATTATTTTATAAGCTAGAAAAAGTCCTTTAAACAGTCCTTAAAATCTTTATTCTGATCAAATTAATTCTCCGATTGAGTTAAATTTTGGTATGTAAATAGAAATACAAATTAATCAATAAACTAATATAAAAGTAAATTTACAAGCAAAGCAGGAAGCGTTAGAAAATAAAATCCGCTCTAAAAAACTCTCTGATCCTTCTTGCCACATACACTGCCATTATACCCCACATCTCCATGCGTGGCCGAGGGTACTTACATAAATCTCAGCCAGTGGCAACATTGTAACATAGTCGACTCTGTTGGATCAGACGGAGCGACATCCGGACAGCCGGTCGCACAGCTGATTTCGATTCTCGAGACTCGCTTGCCGCCGCCGCCTGGGCGAACCAGTTATATCGCACTATACTCTATATATGCTATGTTATATGGAGTGCAACCTACCTCACGCTGACAAGCTGACTCGAACACACGCGAACAGCGAACACCCCGCGCTCTGTATCTGTGTCTCATAGCCACACAGATACAGCTGTGTGTGTTTGAGTGTGTGATTGTTGTGTTGCATAAATTTGCCAGAAGTAAACATTTCAATAAGCCTTGGAGGCATTGTTTCTTGGCAAACTTTCATTGAGATTCTATATGCGAAAAAGAAGAAGAACCTACCAAAGATTACGCGTACACATGGGTGTTCCTTATCAGCGGCATGGGGAATACGAGGATGAGAAAGCACTAGGAGAGCAAGTGTACACAGAGAGCGAGAGTGATCGAGGCAGTGAAGAATCTATAAATTAAATCTTTAGATGTTTATTCAAATGAACTTATTTAATACTTAAAATATTTAAAACCTCTCGAATTTCATTTACATGAATTTATTAAATATTTTGATTACATATGTATTTATACCTTTTGATTACCTGTAAAAGATTATATCATACTAAATTATTTTATACTTCTTACGTTCTTTTTTCAATTTATAATATAAATCTTTCATTAATAAAAGCTGAAGTTTATTTTTAATAAACATTTAGCTATGAATATTTTGCTTTCTAAAACCGTATGGTGTTAGAGCAGATATTTAAAGACATTTGAAATTGAAATTGAAATATTTAAGTTTCTCAAATCTAAGCCCAATTATGTATATTAAAGTAGCATATGGCTGTTGTGCTCCTTAGGGAAGTTCCCCTGTAAATCCCTCACACAGATACAAAACCTCAGGGGAACCCGGTGAGCGGGAGCAGCAGGCATGAAGAACCTTACTCACTGCAAACGGATTCGAACAGCTGGTCCGTAGATCGGATCGGTTCGAGATCCGCCACAGATCAATCTATTGATTCGATGGATGGATGGGTGGATCGGATCGACACTGGCACTTGTTGCGTGGTTGGTGGCTCGGTTCGGGTTCGGTATCGGTTCTCTATTAAATCACCTCCGGACATGGTGAGCACCCGATCGCAATCGCGATCGTTTTTTGGGCTCGGGAAATGCCATAGTATGCGAGTGCCGAGCGATCTTGGTGTGTGTGCCTGCGTTGGGCTCGGCTCGGCTCAGCTCAGAATTTCCCCCATTCATAGTCAGTCTTTGACTAAGCGTTGCTGTCGTCGCAACAGGGATCGTGGAATCGTGGAGGAGCTAGGTGGAGATCGGAGATCGCGCTCGGATTGGGATATTGACCGGGATTGGGTACCGGGATAGGGATTCATCTTTTTTGGGGTTCGCTCATCACGGAAATTTCTCTCGATTTATACAAATTAATATCAAATATTTATTCCATTAACAATTATGATCGATCGACGAAAACAACAGAGTCCAAAAGTGCAATGTCTGTCTGTGATTAGAAGTTTCTATTGTGTTTTCCTCACCACACCAGAAACTGCGATTAAAGGTTGCTTGGAATGCCAACAACCAAAGCTTTAAATAACAACAATCAATAAATGTGCAATAATACAACTGAAAGTGATGTTTAAATATTTCTAAAATATTTGTAATCTTCTAAATTAAATGTTCAAAGTGATAAGCCAAACATTAGAGATGCAGTGCAATTAGAAATGTCTACAAATCGGATCTAGCCGGTAAAAGGATATAACTTATTGGATTTACAAAGAGAATACCTTAAAGCGGTAAGTGTGGGTTGGAAGGAGTAAAAATAAATAGTTATCCGAAGTGTTTTAGTATAAATTAAAGAAGTTTTTATATTGCATTTCTGGAAAAAACAACTTATATTCCCAGAATATATACTAAAGAAAGACTTTTAATAATCTCCAGTGATTTCCTTTTAAGTTTCCTAACTCGCGACAATCAGCAAACATTAATCCCTGAAATATCAAGTAAATTGATTTAATAATTACACATCCGCCGAAGTTAATCATAAAATGCAATATGATTAAAATAACACCGAATCGAACTTCAACAGAAATATATATGAATAAAACTTTATACACAGGTGTGTGTTCGTTTGTATATATCTTGGAAAATAAATCGTGTTATACTTCGGCAAACAAACGCATTAAATTGCAATTAGCCGCCTCTCAGCTCCAGTTATCTCACTCCTCTCTGCCTCCAACTCTTCTCACGGCTGTCTCGGGGCTCCATTTATTTATTTATTAATTTTTTCCCCATTATTATTTCATATTTATCAGCGAGCACGAGCGTTTTCAAGTGTAACGCAATAAGAAATAATAATAATAATAATTTTTTGATGATTTTCTTTTGTTATCAATTATGTGAGAGAGCCTCAAGTTCATTATCATCGTTAAAAAAAATACAACAAAAAATCAACATCAGCTGGAGCCTCTCGTTTTTGTTGTTATTTCATCTGGTTTGGGGAAAAAAACGGATTGTAAATTCATAAAATACCTCCTCTGCCCAAAGTGAATGTCAGTCGATTACGTTTTTATTTGAATTTTTGTATTTTTTGTTTTGTTTATGTTTTTTTTTTTTTATTTTTGTTTGGTACAAATTGCGAGTGCTACGTGCATTGACCGAGAGATAATAATTATTTTGGGGTCGATGCCGATGATGATACATTTGCCTGAGGGTTGGGTTTTTAGGGGAAACAGTGGGTGGAAGATTGTGGTTTTTATTTAAAAGTATAACAAGGAAATTAAAGGTTTTTAATGTGATTATATTTATAAATAAGGAGATCACCATTATTTATCTTGAATAATAAATTGCCTTAAATCTTAATGTTTATATTTTTTGATTAATAATTCAAAAGATCGAAATATTTAGTACATTTTTTTATTTTTACATTGGCCTGGTTCTACTGTATCGAGTAGCACGCCTTTTTACCTTGTTTGAGTGTTATATAAATATCCCTCCTGTTTTTTATCCGAAACTCCACGCGAATTCCGCGACATTGTTCTGCGATCATTTTTCACCTTCCTTTTTCGATTGGATTTCGATTCGTACGCATTTTGCTGAGGCATCAAGAACGCACCTCGGGTGTTGGGCCAAAAATTATTCCTCAAAATATTCAAACTTTTGGCGACAGGCTGTCCAAAAAGGCACCTGAAAATCGGGACAAGAAGAAGACATTCCAGTTAACAATATAATTAAACGTAAGTGCGACGTTGCTAAAAAAAAATACAAAAAACCACGCGACGACAGGCCACAAAATGTGACACAAAAACGGAAAACTGAAATAATTTCTACCAACTTTTTTGCAAAATAAACAAGTTTATGTTTTCATCAGAATTTACATACATCTATATATAATAACGAACTGTATATGTCGAGTGATTCTTAATTCGGCATTTATCCGTGGCTATTTTTATTGGCACATTTTTCACATTTATGCAAATCGAACCGAATTGAGAACCCAACGTTTGGGCCGCTGCGCAGTTACAGAAGGCCCAAAAGCTCAGCTCAAACGCTAGCCGATCCACGATTCGCAATCCGGAGACCCGACATCAGCAGATTATGTCACATACGTACATATATATATATATATAGTGCACACCGAACTCCGAAAGCCGCACGCCGAGATATCGGCCGCGATATGCTGGCTTATGGCTCATGGTCACGGCCACCGTCGACAAACGGGAAACTTGGCTTAACAATTTCTTTCCTCGGTCAGCTGTTCCCGCCAACGTCTCCTTCTCTTGCCAAAAAAAAATACAAGTATAAAAAATACTTGGACAAAAAAGAGTTAACAGAGAGTGGCTTGCACAGGAAGAAATGAGCAATAAATGGAGTTTTAATATTTAATTTAAAGGAAAGCAATAAGACTTTAAATAATATATCAAAAATAATTTATTAAGTATTATTTATTAACCGTTTTAAATCCTTGAAATTCGTTATTTATTAAATGTATTTTACTTTCAATTAATTTCAACTTAAAACAATAAAAAAGTGGTAAATGGAATTCTCTTTCCCAATAGATGCCCAGCTTCTCCATTATTGTAATAATTTTAACACAGTTTTTTTAATTATAAATAACCTAAAATATTTATTAAATTCTTGTTCATTTAAATCTAATTTATATATAATATTTTCCATGTGTCTGCCATTACCTAGACTTTGGCTTTAGCCAGGTTCAATGTACGGACAACGACGGCCAACGCCGAGCGACAAAGTAAGCCTCGCAAATAGAAATAGAGAAATTTTCTCATTAGATTTTTGCTGTTTTGCTGCTTCAAGCCTCGTCCAAACCAACAACCAAACTTGCTTTCCATCCCAGTACCCGCCGAAGAACCAAGTTTGGCTCAAAAGCTGGCCTCGTACATTAGAAAGGCATTAGAAGTTGGCTTGGCTAAAGAAAAGTGAAAGAAGTAGTAAGAGAGATATATATTTAAGTCAAAGATGTAAAGCTTATATATACATTTATTCAGTATAAAAAACATTAAAATATTAAGAAATAATTAAAAGTATTTTAAAACCTTCAACCTTTGTAAGGAAAAGGCTTTCTTCAAACTCCAAAAAAAAGATTTTTACCACCGACTTTTAGAGGAAGAACCTTCTCCCTTAGATACACTTTCTTTGGCCATAGACAACATGTTTTGAAAGCGTTTCACATAACTAAATATCCAAGTCAGATTCGATAACGCCCCATCATTCTCGTAGCCATAAACTTCGTTTTCTTTTATGTCACTTTTGTGTTGTGGTAAACAAAAAGCCAAGTTAATGACTACAGAACCATCGGAATACTCAATAAGAAAGCAAAGAAAACAAAAATCGAAATTTTTATTTGCGTCTTAACCCAATTAGGGGAACCTGGAGAAATGACGGCCAGGTATTGTGAAATTCCAAGATCAAAACAGAGCGAAGATAAAGACAACAACAACAAAAAAAAACAAAATATAAATACGAGAAAGAACTTTCCCATCGATTCTCGCTTTACATAATAATCGGTTACATAATATGCTTTCTACCCACCGCTGGGTGCTTTCTTCTCCTTCTTCTTTTGGCCTGGAGCTGGTAGCTGGTCTCCAAGCCGGTTTTGGCCAGCTGCTTCCTCCTACCTCGCTTCTTCTAACGCAACTCTAACGATGAGAATGGAGTGGAGTGTGGAGCTCTGAGCTGAGCTGGCGGCGAGTCGCGCTGGTGGATCCATCTGCATATTAATCAGAGAGTTAGCCTGAGAGAAGAGAAGGGAATTCGCAAGAATTCTTATTAAAAAGCGAGTTTGCGGCTTTGTTGTTCTAACCACATTGGAAAAGTGAGAAGCCCAAAGAACAGCGCACGCGTCGCGCTGAGAAGCGATCTCATGATGAGATGAGGAAGTGATTAGGCCCCCAAGAAGGAAGTGCTCGACGCAGATGTCTATGATTTGTATTTCCAGTTTATTTTCTTCGTTCTGTGTCCTCTATATATAAATCTATTTTTTGCACAGGCCTATCTATCCATCGGCCTATCAGCAAATTTGCATTAATAGCCATGGATTTGCCACACCTTTTCCCGCCCAAAAAAATAGACATCCATGTGAGTGGCGTCACGTAGATAAAGACATCAGTTACCTGGCTTCTTATCTGGTTCTTTTGCAAATACTAGCAACTCCTATTAGTTTTTCGGTAGCCCAAAGTCACCATGAGGTTTTTCTTTTCGGATTCCGTGTATATATATTTTATTATTTGCCCAACGATCGTGTGGGGCACAAGCAAATATTGGAATCGATCATTTATCTATGTTTTTCTCATTGAATGTTTCTTATTCATTAATCACTGTGAGCAGGTAACCCCCTCGAGCTATAAATTGGTTTCCAGCTTATTTATTTAGTTTCTTTTTATATCCGGTTGGCAATAGGAAAATAGAAAAAAAAAAAGTCTTGAGTCTAATAGGAAAGGGAAGAACCTTTTCCCCTAACGAAACCCAATAAGAAAATATACTCTGTGTTTTCCTTACCTTGAATTTCAGGAAGGGAAATGGAGAGAAAGGGATTTTATTTTAACTTCTTTTTGGGCATAAAATAGTTAAGGTCAAGTTAGGCCTACATCAAATGACTTTATGATATGACAAATGTTTAAATACTCTATTCTTATAATTATTTAAATATGATAATACAATTATTATTATCTTTACATTTAACCTATAAAAAGTCGTTCTATATATTCATTTGAATTCTCTTTTTATGAAGTATTATGAGAAACAGAGCTTATATTTTTATTTCCCTTAAGACTTTGTGAAATTTCGGTCTTATTATTATTACTCCAGACATCTAAGCCAATCCCCTATAAAGTTTGTATTATATAGACTTTTGCAATCTGGCGAAATTCGCAACACAATCATTACACATATTTTTCGGCTATTAACCTTGAACTTTATCACACCTGCTGGCTGGGACTTTATTATCTTATCTTCGTGTGGAAACCACGCATAAAGCTTGTTTCTTTTTTAGCCAAGAATCGAGCACCGAGAACCAAGTGTTATCGCTTGCCTGTGTTGGCAATTATAATGCAAAATCGATGATTAACCATCGGTTGGTTTGGCCAAAATAAAAATCTATATAAAGCCAAATACAAATTAGTCGACCGGTTGTCTGGCAACGGGCCGAAACGTATCGAAACTTAAGGCCAGACTTCAATTAAAGGCCTAGAATCGGGCGACAATTAGCATAGCATTAGTCTGGGTCAAGTGGATTTAGTGAATAAGACCCCCCCGGTTTCTATTTACATTGCAGCGCCCCCATGGTAATGGCCGTGATACTGTTGCTGGCCCTGGCACTGGTACTCGGCTGCTACTGTGCTCTCCACCGTCAGAAGCTGGTCGAGATCTATCTCCGGCCGCTGCTGAAGGACACGCCGCTGGAGGACTGCTATCATGCTGCGCCGATCGAGTCGCCTGAGGCGACAAAAAGGAGGCGGCGCCGTGGCATCTGGGATATCCCTGGGCCCCAGAGGATACCCTTCTTGGGCACCAAGTGGATATTTCTTGTCTTCTTCAGGCGCTACAAGATGACCAAGCTGCATGAGGTCTATGCGGGTAAGAAGACAAGAATTTCTTAGGATTTATAAATATAATTTTGCTTTTCGAATTTATAAACTTTTCTTCATGATTTAAATATAAACAAAATAGTTCCAAAAATAACTCAATAACTTCTCTCTCCTCCAGATCTCAATAGGCAATACGGCGACATAGTTCTTGAGGTGATGCCCTCGAATGTGCCCATTGTCCACTTGTACAATCGCGAGGACCTGGAGAAGGTACTAAAGTACCCCAGCAAGTATCCCTTCCGACCCCCCACTGAGATTATTGTGATGTATCGCCAGTCTCGACCGGATCGCTATGCCAGTGTGGGTATCGTAAATGAGCAGGGACCGATGTGGCAGCGCCTTCGATCCTCGCTAACCTCCAGCATCACTTCGCCCAGGATTCTGCAAAACTTTTTGCCTGCCCTCAATGCGGTCTGTGATGACTTTATTGAGTTGCTCAAATCACGAAGGGATCCGGAGTCCTTGGTGGTGCCCAATTTCGAGGAGCTGGCCAATCTGATGGGCCTCGAGGCAGTCTGCACATTGATGCTGGGTAGGAGAATGGGCTTCCTGGCGGTGGACACCAAGCAGCCACAGAAAATAAGCCAACTGGCGGCGGCCGTCAAGCAGCTGTTCATCTCGCAAAGGGACTCCTACTATGGACTGGGCCTTTGGAAGTACTTTCCCACCAAAACCTATCGAGAGTTTGCCCGGGCCGAGGACTTGATCTATGAGTAGGTACACACTGTGGCTTCTGTAACATTTTCTCCGGAATCTAACCCTTATTCTTATATTCCAGTGTGATCTCTGAGATCATCGATCATGAGCTGGAGGAGCACAAGAAGTCGGCGGCTTGCGAGGATGAGGAAACGGCCGGCCTGCGCAGTGTATTTCTTAATATATTGGAGCTCAAGGATCTGGATATAAGAGACAAGAAGTCGGCCATTATAGACTTCATAGCTGCGGGCATTGAAACGGTGGGTTTTTGATAAAATATAATAAAATTTATATATTTAATAATTATAATTAATTTGTTTACTTTTCAGTTAGCCAATACCTTGCTGTTCGTGCTGAGCTCTGTTACTGGCGATTCTGAGGCCATGCCTCGCATTCTCAGTGAATTCTGCGAGTATCGAGACACGAACATCCTGCAGGATGCTCTCACAAATGCCACATACACAAAGGCCTGCATACAGGAATCCTACAGACTGAGGCCTACGGCCTTCTGCCTGGCCAGGATCTTGGAGGAGGATATGGAACTGTCGGGTTACTCGCTAAATGCTGGGGTGAGTTAGAGGATCATTAATTCAATTCTAAAAAATATATTTCTAGTTTTAGTTTAAAAATAACTTCGATTTTTAAATATTGTGCCAATTTGCGATTGAATTCAATGTTCCTTATGTTAGTAAATAATTAAATAAATATTTTATTTATACATTTTATCATATTCCATCTGCAGACTGTGGTGCTCTGTCAAAATATGATTGCCTGTCATAAGGATAGCAATTTCCAGGGGGCCAAGCAATTTTGCCCGGAGCGTTGGATAGATCCAACCACGGAGAACTTTACAGTCAATGTGGACAGTGCCAGTATTGTGGTGCCCTTCGGAGTGGGTCGACGGACATGTCCGGGAAAAAGATTTGTGGAAATGGAGGTGGTCCTGCTGCTGGCCAAGGTGAGTTAAAACTTCAATTTGCGAGAATCACAACTTACAAGCTATATTTCCAGATGGTCTTGGCCTTCGAGGTAAGCTTCGTTAAACCCCTGGAAACGGAATTCGAGTTCCTGCTGGCCCCAAAGACCCCGCTTAGCTTGAGGCTCAGCGATCGGGTCTTCTAATGGCCGGCGGAACTGAGGCTGACTTGTCCCAAAACATTGCCTAACCTCGGGCGTTAAAAAAAAACATAGGAACTGAACCACTAAGTGAAATATAGTGTAAAATATGAATAGAAAACTGCGCACATATACCTATATCCCGTATATATCCTTGATGAGCCCAGCATCAGCAGCAGCCTAGTCCTGTGAAGCAATCTAAAGCAATTAATTAATTAATGACTGGATGTGTAGTTGTGTATGTGAATGTCATGTTTGTTTTTAATAATTGTGTAAAATTATTTTAGTTATTGTTAGTAGTTAGAGCGTAAGTAGCAGCAATTGTTTTTGAAAGACTGTGTTTAAGTTTTGTGTTTTGATATTAACGGAGTTCTTTACATGCATATATTTCCTGTAAATAGTTTTGCAAATTTGTCATTCTAACCGTGTGTATGTACAGTTTAATTTTAATCGTATTTATTCAAGTGTTTATTCTATAGCTAAGTTTTTATTTCGTCTCTAAATCTGTGAATATTTTTATTTGTTAAAATGAGAGAACTAATATTCAAATGAAATGAATTGAAATTATAAGAAAAGTTTAAAACGGAATAACAAAGTGTCTTATGTTATTTTATGGGATTTGTTTAACATTTATATAGCTTAAACGAGTGATGTGCCATACAGTGCAGTCCTTTTTAAATGGTTTGAGAATAAATTATTTATGTAATTTCCTGGAACTTAGTTTGCTGACAAAATTCCTAACATTTTCACGGTGGCTGGCTTCCGCCAATATTACTTATTTTACTAAGGTGGTTCAGGGCATAGCTAAAAATACCCGTATCCTGTATGTTCTTTAAGCTTTTAATTTCTTTAAATTAATTATGGCTCAAGTTTTACAGTCGTGAAAAATGTATATTAAAATATTTTAAAGTTTCCTTTATTTTCCTACCCTTTGTTTTTAAAAATTAAAGTCTACCTTTATTTGGTTGAAGTTTTCACTATATAGGGGTATGTTTTTTGTATTTATTTTACAGTCGTGTCCCATTAGGCTGTTGAATTCCTTTATCAAATGGGTAAATATATTAAATTCCTTGAAAAACAAAATAATTTATGAAAAATTAGTAAGAAAATGGTAACTAATATTTATAAAAGTTTCACTCTTGGTTATAACTTCTATCTTTATTTTCTTTTCCCTAAATTTGGTTCAGTTCTCCGCTAGTAATATAGGGAATTTTCATATATGTTCGTAATGTAAAGTCGTTTCCCAATTTAATTTACCTTTTATTTATAATTTAAAAAACCGCAATTGAGTTGCTTTGTTTGCGTGACATTCAAGTGCTAATTTGTATGTCAACGTAAAATTATTTAATATTTGCTTAGCGCTTGAAAAAGAGAAGGTACACAAAAAAGAATATTTAAAACCAACCTTGATGTTATTGTTTATTTATTTAAACAGCTTAAGATTTTTGAATTGTCATTTAAAATAATTCTGCATTAAAAAACAATATTTCTGGATTGAATTAAAATCGGAGTAAAAAGAGTCGAAACTGCTCTTTGCATTCCGGTTATTAAAACTTAATATTAACTATTTAACTATTTTTTCTGTGTAAACTTCTCTCTTAGCATGACTAAAATTCTCTTTAGTGCGCTCACAGCGCTCTTCATTTCTTGGGCTGTGGCTGGGGCTTGTTTGGCGGGCTTCGAGATTCGTTTTGGGCTTTCAGTTACAATTGTCGTTGGCGTGTCGTCGGTTTCAGAGCGTTTCGAAAACCCCAATTCCGGCTTCAAGGCGCAGTTGGAAAAAACTGAACTGAAAATTTAGAAAAATTATTTACCGCGCTCGGAAAATACTTTACAAATTCAGTTTGTGCAATTTTAGTGTCGCGATAAATAACCCAAAAGCTAACCCCTTCAACCAATAGCTGCACTTGTGTTTGCACCTCTAAACGAATACATTCTGAGTCTCTGAAAAATGTAATAAAACAATAACCCAAATTTAAAAGCAAAAAATATAAAAACTAAAACCAGTTTGTCATTTGCTCAGCAGTAACTAATTTTGTCGTAGAGTTGGAAATGCACCGAATCTCCGTCAAAGGGAAAATTAATCATCTTCAGAGTCGATCTGGAGATCTGCGGAGTCTGTGAGATCGCAGGGCCCCACCCAGAGCTAATTGTACAATAAACAGGGGACAACAAAAAAATACTATATACATCAGCAAGACGATCGCAGCACTTCTGTTGTTGTTCTTTTTGTTAGACATGCTAATTTTGCACAAATTACACAGACACTGGCTAACACACAAATTAGTTTGTTTAATGTGACTCACTGACAATTTTCTCACCGTCAACACGGGCCCCTCCCCTCAGATGCGACGACATTAATTAGTTGACAAATACTTCGCGTTAATGCAACAGATATTTAGACATATATAATTGATGATTGTCTTTAAAATGTATCTATGAAAAGTTACAAATATCATATTTTATTTATTAAAATTTAAGAACTACTTTAATAGTATTTGAAAAGGGGACTCTATTTGTGATTGTTAGTTTTTTAAATTAATAATTATTAGTAGAGTTGAGGCCATAAAACCATAAATTATTATATTTCCCATAGAGATATTATTTAGCTCAACACTCAATTACAGTTCATATCCATCCCCCTTGAGAACTGAACCCTGTTCAATCCTTTGCCAATCCGCTTTATGGACACTGACCTTCAATGACAGCCCCCAACGAACCCATGACACTAAGGTAACAACAAAAGCGAAACAAAACAATAAGAGTGACAATAACCCCAGTGTACCTGTTAGTTAGCCTGCAGTAAATCCCGACTAGCCTTGGCCAATTGCTTTGGCATTGAATTCGCCAGTAGCAACCCCCGAGGGAAACTCCCTCGAACAGGCAACCACCCCCAGGTAGGGACCCAACCACCCACTCCGCCTACATCGCAAATGTTGCATGTTCACTGCTAAAACAAAGCTCAAGTCGGTGGCTAAAAGTGGTGTGGGTCTGAATGAGGTCAAAAGCAACAACAGTAGCCTGCCACCATTGACAAGAATATATGGAAAACCATTGCAAAAAAAGTGCAGCAGGGTGATAATTAGACTATGAAAGTTTGACATACCCTTTTTTATGAAAAGTATATGACTTAACAAAATATTAATAATGAAGGATTATAAAAAGTTCTCTAAAAAGAAGTATCCAAGAAATATAGCTATAAATATAAATTATTTATTTGGCTTGTCGACTTATTTTATATTCTTGTAAGGTATAATAGTTTTAGTCGAAAGCTTAAATCTTAGGGAAGGAATAGGATTTTTTAAACTTTGATTGGCCAAAAAAAGTAAGATCTATCTTTTAAAGTATCTTGAAGAAAGTTGCAAGGGTAAACAATCTGCGGCTTCCCAAAGCTATCTACCTTTTACTTGACTACCCAATAGATACACCCCTTATTGAAAAGGGCATTTTCCTTGTTTTGGAAAATGCAGCTGGAAAATCGCAAGCTACGACTGCCCTTTCGATGGGAGAGGAAACTTGGGCGCTGGATGGATGACCAGAGCCCAAGTACAGTAGGCGCCTTACATGTACTTGTGCTTCTCGCGGCTCTGCAACCAGTTTGCCGTTGTGCATATCAATGCGAGTGTGAGGGGGAGGCAAACGCAGAAGGCGGGCTGAAAACGAGTTTTGTTGCATTTTTCAATTGCCCAAGTTGGCGGCGATTGAGCGGCTGAGACACACAGAGATACTATATTCTCAGATCTCTCGACATGACAGGAAATTGCAAATAAGGCTTAATTAAAATGAAAAGCTCCTCGAAGGGGGCCCTTCGAGAAGTCAGGAACCAAAACAAAACCGAGAAGCGAGCTGCTGGCCAAGTCATTGACCCAAAAGTCGGACGCAGACAGACCAGTTATAGGGCTGCTTTAACTCGGACCAAAGGAAAAACGAGAACAAGAGTTCCTTTCGAAACGAGGTTAATTCACAGTGAGGGCCAAAATGTTGGGAACACCATTTTCTTTGAGAGAAAAGCCTCTCTGAGGGCTCAATACAGGTGTGGCAGGTATCAAAGCCTATATCTCTTTTTCTATCTCTCTTCGATCGTCTCTCTTAGCCAAGTTCTCTTTGGTTTTCCTAAAAACCTGTTCTTCTTGGCCAATACAAATTTGTTTACATTTTTTTTGTGCTTCGTGGCTTGTTGCGTGTGTTTTGTTTGGTTTCTACTTTTTTTAGGCTTTCTTCTTCTAAGCGCCGCTGAAAGAAACTTGTTTTTTTTATTTTTTGTATTTTTCTCTGTTGGTTTTTTGGTTCAGGGAGGTGGTGGTGGCTTGAGTGTGGGCCAAAACGTGAAACATTCGTTAGCAACAACACGACACACACATAGCAGTTAACACGCAAACAGCTAACACCTGGAATTCCAATCTTGGAGAGCTGCAAACCCGAAAATTAGTGAGGAGTTTAAGGTGGAGTTTTGAAGTGGACAAAGTTATGCGAGTTTTTTGAAGAAGTTTCTAAAATGGTTTAGTAATTTTTGAGCTGTATCAAAGCCACATTTTTAAACTAAAAAATAAGTAAAATATATATTAAAAATCTCAGAGTTGGAATCAGATTTTACCAATTAAGTTCTCTTTAATTTTGCCTTCAATATTCAGTGCCATTTTGTTTCAAAACATCTTAATAAATCTCATAAGAAACCTTTTCTATTTAATGTAATTTTAAATCATTTCCTTGAAGAAACAATTACTTAACTTTATCCTTATCACTAAAGCGAGCAGTAGGTTCCCTAATCAATTATTGTTTACCTTTTGGCAACCAGAACCTAGACACTAAAATGTTTATTAACTTCCGAGCCCCCAAGTTTATTGACAGGGAGTGCCTCTGCCTCGAGCCCATTTTCCCTTCCCTATCCCAATTTGTGGATATATCTTTCCCTTTTCCAACTTTACTACCAACTTTTACGCAGTGAAAGTTATGCGTGACCCTTTTTTAGGATTTGAGCTTGTCGGTTTCCAGTTTCGTTTCAGGTTTGACTTATTTTTTCTGGTTTTCTGGTTGCATTTTAATTGTTGTTTATGGGGTTATACATCGCGGGGTTAACTAGCTCACAGAGTCGTCCCCACCTCCGCACGTTTATTGTACGTGCCTCTGGCTAATTTCTAGGTTTTTTATGTTTTATTCTTTATGCGTTGCAATTAGCTTCAATCAATGAGGGGGACCAATGGACGACCCAAACCATGGAGTGATTCCATTGTTGGTTATGGAGTGCTTGGGTAACCAGTTCTCCCCTTATATACGCAGAGAAAATAATTTTTTGTTTATTTTTCCATAGGGTTGTGGTTATAAATATTATTTATGATAATTTAAAATATGGGTAAAATAAAAATATGAAATAAATTAAACAATTGCTTATTAGCAAAATAAATAGGTATTTGATGAATAGTTTATAATAGGGTTATTAAACTTGCTTGTAATTAGAAAGTTTAATTAACTTAGCTTATATTATTAATCATATAAAAAGTATTCTTATGAAATTTCAAGATTTTTACCAATCGCATACAATTTAAATTTATTATTTAGATTTGCTATTATATATTACATCCCTAGATATATTTTTTATAGATTTCTATTTTAAAGAATTTATTATCTATTTATAATCTATATTATTCTCTCTCTGTACAATGAAACTACACATGTCCAACCCGCAGAAAAGGTGATGAATAGAAACCAAAAGAGGTGACAATTGAGGTAGACTATTGTCTCCATTGTGGTTTGGCCTTTAATTAATAAATGAATTGTAATGGAATTATAGATTAAGTGTCGCAAACCTGCAATCATAGGTGGTCTTAAATATTCATAAGCAAGTAGGTTGCTCGCATTCCCAGCTCGATTTTGGTATGCATCTCACCACCTCTATGGCATGGAGTGTGCGATAGGTTAGACCCCACCCAAAAATTCCCACACATCCGACCGATCCAATGAGATCATCGCTCATATATATGCCCTTAATCAGTTTAGGCTGCATTTCTCAGGCCAGAAGTGGATGTATTTCTATGTGGGAGACCTTCGGACATCAATTGACACAAATCCACAACAGAACGTAGTTTTATTTTATTTTATTACACGCTCCACCGAGCATCCAATAACACACATCCGATAACCCAGAGCCAGCGGCCAAATAAGGTCATTCATTAAGCCCGGACTCTAAGATTCCACCAAAAAAATATAAAACGTTCCAAAAACTGAAGATTCGGTTTCCTTTATAGGTCGAGAGCGTTTCCAACAGAAGACAAAAATGAGTTACTTGCGTTCGATAGGTACATAAAAACTGAACATATCCGGGAGCAAATGCCAAAGTGGACACAAAATTCAATTGAATTAATGGTGTTATTTAATTAATTAATGAATTTATTGTTTAATAATTGTTTTGTGCAGAAATCTCACGCGTGGAAATGTCGCCGGCAGATGATAATTCCTTTGCCACAACGAATGGCAACAAGAAGGCCACCTACACCCTGATTTGCATTAAAATTGTGGAATTGGTGGGTGATATTCCTTGGATTTATTATAAATAAATTAAATACAATTTTAATTTATTATTTTAAAGTGCCTGCTAATATGCTGCCTGGGCTTGATCGACGAGCCGGCCACCAACTCGCATTTGCGAGTGTTCATCACTCCGCGGGTGATGGCTCTGTGCTATGTGACCTTTGGGGCCTTGGTCATCTATACAGCGATCTATCTGATAATGGCACTCTTTGGTGATTTGTGAGTTCTCCTAAACATATATTTCAATTTATTATTAAACAATAATAATCCCCTGAAAGGACTCCCTGGCGCACGGCCACTCTGTGGTCTCTGGTAGGCTTCATTCTATTTGTGGCCGTGACTGCCCTGCTGTTCCGTGACTGGAGCACTACTAAGGATCGCAACTACTGGCACCCAAATATGCATCGTCTGGATCTGGTAATGGCCTCTGCTTCCATTTCCTTGGTCACCTCACTGGTCTTCCTGCTGGACATCCTTCTCACCATTCGCTTTGGCGTGCATGGTGACCTGGAATGACCTGGACGAATTTGGTCAAGAGAAGCATGGCGTGGACTGTAATATTTATAGCTCCAGCTTAGTTGTAAGGTAACACATTCCCCCCAGTCTCCCAGCTAATTGTAATCCCACACAAAAAAAGGAACAGAAACATCTGAATTGCCATCATCGAATCGAAAAATGTACAAAAAATACGACGTCCATGGAGAGAGTTTAAAGTTTTCTACGAATCACCGCCCTGTTTTTTGTTTTCTTTATTATTTTAAGCTTATAAAAAGAGCATCACGAACGTTGTATCTAAACCAATTAATAAGTAAGAACCAAACACGAGTAAAATTTTCTATTACTGTCAAAAAAAAAAAAAAAAACAAAAACAAACCACTGCATATATTTTCTTAATGTTTTATTGATAAATTACTTATTATTATATACAAAATTGAAACATTAACGATAAAAAAAAAGATTCTTTAACTGTTTTAACAAGGCGAAAAACACTCTTCGTTGTGTACCAAAAAGTCACTTGGATTCAATGAAATATTTCTCAATATCCTGGTCATTATTGATCATCTGCAGGCCATGGAAGGTCTCCTTGATGTAGCATTTACCAGCATCGCCGTCACCTGGAATAAAAATTGAATTAATTTAATATTCTTACAAGGCGATTATAGCTTGTAACATACCTAAGCTGCCATCGCAAATCCGTTGAGTTAGCAATTTTGCCAGCGCCTTGAAGAGCTCCTTGGTGGCTATCTTTCGTTTATAATAGGGATTCAGCCACTGAACTACGTTTTTGCTCACATCGTTCTTAAGCTGATTTTTCTCTGTTTTTTTCTTTAAGTTGGTTGAGTCCTTGGTGTCTTTGCCTTCCGAGGATGTGTCTTTCGATGGTTTCGTTTCTGATGAAGTGTCTAGAGAACGTTTCTTTTCTGATGAAGAGTCTGTAGAAAGTTTATTTTCAGAGTCTTTCGATGCTTTCCTTTCTGCTGAAGAGTCTTTTGAAGCTTTCCTTTCTGAGGATGACGTGTTCTTTGTAGTTGATTCTCTCTCTCGTTTGTAGTCGGCTCCCTCCTTTCCATCTTTTTTGCGGGATCCCGAATCCTTTAAATGCTTTTCTGATTCACTGGAGTCCCTGCGCTTATCTTTGACAGACTTGGACTCTTTTTTGGAACTCCCATCCCTGTCGACACCCTTTGCTTCCTTACTGTCTAACTTATTAGTCTTAACTTCCTTTTTATCCAAACTTTCTTCTTTAAGTTTGTTATTTTCCAACATTTCTCGGGCTGAAATGAAGCCTATGTTTTCGGAAGATTCCTTGCTATCGCCCCCCTTCGATTTTGGTTTGCTTTCCGATTTCGCCGTCTTTTCATCCAGCATTTGTCGAGCGGTTTTGAAACCAATTGGAGGGTGTTCCTGCTCCTCTTCCGAGTCACTTTTAAAAGAACCGAATAGAACCTGCATGCTGGTCTTGGCCTTTGGCTTGGCTTCATGTTGATGGGATACTCTTTTCCGGCGATGAGTGTCATAGCTGCCATCGCCATTCGGCATCAATTTGTATTTCCTCTCGCCAATTATGCTGTCGGGCAGGGGATCTAGTTCAACATCTGGCTGATCACTTTCTTCGTCCATTGGTTCATCTTTGACATGATTGGAGGATGGATCTTCAGGGGTTTTATTCCCCACATCTTTCTCAGCTTCTTCAGGCTCTTCTTCATTTGAGGAATTTGATGTTAGTTCCTCCTTTAACTCTTTTTTGAAAAAGGAGGAAATAGAAGTCTGCTTGCTGCTGCTGCTGTCCTGCTTGAAGCCCTTTCGCTCCTTCAAAGCTTTTGGCACCTCCTTGAGACTCTGCGGTCTCTGCTCTTCCAGTTCCTTGAGTTTCCTCTCAAAGTAGGCCACACTGCCACCGGTCCATACACCCTTTGCACTTGTTTCCGGCTTGGGAATATAATCTGCCAGCAGAGGCATCAGTTGCAGCTTTCCCGTGAGTTGTTTAATAATGGAAATCTGCTTAGTCAGGGCATGGCGGTACATATTGGCCACTTTCTGCTGCCGGAACACCTCGTACTCCATGTCCACGGCAATGGCTTCGTAGTCATTGTATTTCAAGACACTCTTCGGCTGCTGTTCTGGTTCATCCTTGCACTTGTCCACATTGGCCTTCAGGACTTCGATAATGGCTGTTAGGTACTTTTCCCTGTGAGTTGCCTGGAGGCCAGCAATTTTCTTTTCCGTAGCCTCCGCCTGTCGGATGCGAGAGATTTGGGCGGCCGTATCCTGTTCCAGCTGACGGGCAGCGCTGATTTGCTTGCGCAATTTGAACTGTTGCTTTATAAAATCTTCCGAGTCCTTTTTGGCCTTCTTTGCCATGGAGGAGTGGGAGTCGGGGCCATCCGAATCGGAATCCCCAGCAGCATAATCCTGGGCAGCCCGCTTCTGGCCAGGGCGGCCTCCTGAAAAGAATCAGTAATAAGTAAACAGAAGGAATAACCTTTAAGAAATCTTCCCACCTTCGTATAGATCCGCGCAATCTTGCAGCGAAATGTGAGACTTAAAGGTGTCATCCATGCACAAACGGTGGAACATCTCAAGCGCCTTCTCTACTTTCTTAGGACGCCGGCAAACATCACACTGACCGCTGCAGTCGGGCGCCGGATCGCCAAAAAAATCTGAAAATAGTTTGTGTCGACACGTTGTTCGCTCGCAGAATTCGGTGATCTTCTCAAACTGTTTGATGGCCCTCGCCGTAAGCATTTCCTTATCGCCGCGACCCCGGGCCCTGTTCGCATCATTCTGCAGCAGAAATCGTATACTCCGCACGTCTTCACGGCCGTAATATAATCTACAAAACGAGGGCAATCCGTCGCGACCAGCGCGACCCGATTCCTGGTAATAAGCAGCCACATTCTGTGGCACATCCCAATGAATAACGAAGCGGACACTAGCCTTGTCCACACCCATGCCAAAGCTATTGGTGGCACATATAATTGGCTGATCGCCGCGCATCCATGCTTCCTGCACCTCTGTGCGTTCCCCTGTTTTTAGGCCAGCATGATAGGCCACGGCTCCGATACCCTGCTTGGTAACACCGATCGCCATGCGCTCCACTTGCTCGCGCGTACGACAGTATACAATGCCACAGCCACGCTGCGGCTTCGGCTGCTCCTTGAACTTTTTGGGATCGCCCAGGCAATGTCTGGCAAAGTCTGCCAAGTGCTGAAAGTCATCTTCTATGGAATTCTTGTAAACAATATCGTAGAAGAGGTTTTTCCGGAAGCTGGGCGTGCTGAATTGGGCCACCGGTTCATGCAAATGCAACTGCTTGTATATATCCTCCTTGACCTCCTTGGAGGCTGTGGCCGTCAATGCTAGCCAGGTGATATCCGGATATTTGGAACGTAGGTCGCCCAGCTTGAGATAATCCGGCCGGAAGTCGTGGCCCCATTGGCTAACGCAATGAGCCTCGTCCACCGCAAAGTAGGCTAATTTCTTGTGCTTGTGCAGAGTCTGCAGCAGCTCCTGGAAGAACTTGGTGGCCGCCTGTTCCGGTGTGATGTACAGGAACCTCAGACTGGTCTTCACGGCTCGTAGATCCATAATGACACGATCCCGCTCCTTGGTGGTCATCTTGGAGTTCAGCGAGTCAGCCGGCACGTTCAGCTTGGTCAAATGGTCAATCTGATCCTTGATTAAGGCGAGAAGCGGCGAGAAAACAATGGTTATCTGGTTCTCGGACATCAGGCCAGGCAGCTGGAAGCACAGAGATTTACCCGAACCAGTCGGCATCGATACATAGACGTCCTGCTTTTCTGAAAGTCAAAAATTTCGGGGTTTATTATTATCTCCGAGATATTGGGTAAGACTTCTTGTCCCATATTCACTTTTCACAGCACATCGCACGGCCCGCTCCTGCAGCTCCGACTTGAACTTCGAGTGGCCAAAATGCTTCTTCAGCGCCTCGTTCACCGCGCTCTCCTGTATCATTTTGGATGTTGTTTATTGCCTAACTGCGTTGTATTTCAAATAAACAAAATTTCGGCCCAAAAACTCGTTGCCGCCAAAACAGCTGCTCGGGGGTCGGACAGTGTGGTCATAATATTGAATGAATAGGTATAACACTATCGGCAAAAAAAAAACAATGTTTATTACTATTTTTTTTAATTGAATAAATTAATAATGAATACTTTTTGGTAATAGTTTCTTTATTTACAAGCATCCTTAGTACAACAACAACAATAAATCCACCTTTTCGATGGGCTTTTGTATAAATCATTATAAAAATATCGGAAAAAATAAGCACAAAGTTAGGCTGTCAAAGTGTAAGTGAGACGGGAATATACTGTAAAACCGAGTAAAATAACGAAAACAAAAATTGTTTAGACATAATGTGACTCCTTACTGAGGCAGCACTAGCTGCCAAAATAAGCAGTGAGCCTGAACGATTGGGAGCCGGCGGGTCCACCTTATAAAATTGTATCATGGTAAAAATATCGATAGAAAGAGGCACTTGGTATTAAGTCCAGCTGGCCACACTGACCGACCAAGTAACTATAAAAGCCGGTGGCTATGGCGGATTTCCCGGTTTCCTCGAAAATTTTCACACCGTACGCCCTACCTGTGCTGCTCTCTCCGCGTTTCGCGCTTCGGTTTCAATTTACGTTGCGGGATGAGTGCGTCCAAGTGACTGTGTGTGGCGTGTGCGTGTGACGCTATTTGTTTATAAAATCGCCTGCCGGGACCGCCATGTTGCACTTTGATTGTTTCCAAGCTGAAGAAAATGCGCATTGATAAACAACAACAGCAGCAATAATGCCGGCAAACAGCAGCAAAGCGGCTTATTAGTGCGTGTTTGTGAGGGTGACAAAGTATTTACCGCGCAAAGGCGACAAACATAACCAAACACCAGCAACAAGCAGCCGGCGCAAATCTTATCTTGCCCTCTCTGTCACTCGCCAAAAACAAGAGTTTCCGCGGTTCTCAAAATGCAAGAACAGATGCATCAGCAACAACTCCTGCACTGCACAAGAAAAGCGACAAAAACAACAACTACAAGAACAACCGCCTGCCTTGTGATATGTAGCAGTTATTTGCTTCTCCTGCTCGCCACCCACTTTCCGCCCAGCGTGCAAGCGGACGATGGCTCCCTCCTGCCCTCAGTTGGCTATCTGGCCGCCCCCAATCCGGCGGGGGGCGGAGGAGGAGGGTCCTCTTCGATCATCGATCAATTCAGCCCGAATTGCAGTGCCGTGGCGCATATCTTCCAGGCGCGAGGAATCGATGCGAGTGAAATACCACCAAAGCCCAGTAACGGTGAGTCGAGTAATTAATTATTTGAATAGTAGATAGCATTTTAGGAGCTGAGTAAAGGTTAATAAGGGGTTATATTAATATTTTATAGGACAAGATACCAAGAGAATAGTTTTTGATTTTTAATGCTGTTTAATTCCATAAAATATTTTTTTTTAAATCTATACACTATAATTTTGTTTTAATGATCCGAACCATTAGGATTTTTGCGTTTTTATTTAGCTAGCTATCTCCTATTACTGACTCCTATGTTTGTCAGTAAAATATTACAAATTTAAATTTGAACAGAAGTTTCATTGTATTTGGAAGTATTTTCATTAATGATTAAAAATACAAATTAATCAGCTAAATATTCCAAAAACGAACCCTTTTCGAAATCTGAGATGTGAATAAGAATTTATATTTTTATAAATTCCAAATATTTCATAACATTGCTAAATCTTTAGAGATAACAAAACCAGTCTGAATGAACGGCTGAACAAAGGGAACTCGGGCTCAGATTGGACGATTCCATGATTCATACAGCTCCTTCTTCTTGAGCTCATTTTTGTTGTATTTTTTGCCAACTGCCCTTTTACGCCTTACGCCCCTTGAAGGAAATAAAATTCCACGCAAATCAACTCGAAGAAGCGAATGGGAAGCTGGCCCAAGGTAGGCTCTAAATAAAAGAGAGTCCATAGCCGAGAGTGTGTCCATCCAAGAGATCTTGGCGCATGCGTCTGTTGCTCATCCGAATCCCAGGCTGTGCCCCTTCTGTGCCGCCTCAAAGGGTTCCAGTTTCCAAGACCAGTCCAAAAGGCAGAAGCAGACGCAACGAAAAATCTCCAGACATTCCTTTTTGATGAACAAAAAAAGGAATAAAACGAGAAAAGAGCAGCTATGCATACAGTTGAGCCTCGTTAATGTAGACTACTTCACTGGATATTTTTTTGTATACATTTTTAATGACGTTTAAACATATTTAATTATACATCAAAAGGTAGGACAAAATTAGGAATATTTCTAAAATACTCTTAATAGTAATGTATCTATGAGATACATTTTGTTTTTAATTTTTCTAGGTTTCTAGAGCAATTTTCCAAAAATTACAAAATTATTTTCTGAATTTTTAATGTTTTTAGAGAGAGAGAGAGAGAGAGAGATCTACCATCTATTTATCTATCTATCTATGTATCTTTAGGGATGCTGGCCTGTGGGACACACTCACAAAAAGGCCTTTTGGCTGGTGCAAGAGCAAAAATGTTGTCACACCGCTTTTACACATAGCTCTTCATAGGGAGACAGGGGTGTGCGGTGGAGGAGGAGGGATCTAGTCTCGGCCTCGATCGGTCCACGGTTTTAGTTAATTTGTATAAATCCTGAATTAATCACGCTTAATTGCAATAAGTTGCTCCTTTGCTCCTCCTTTTTGTGCCTTTCTGTCTCTCTGTTTATCGTGCTCCTCGTCGTCTCTCTTTGGTTTTTTGTTTGATTTGTTGCCAGGTAAATGGTTGTTGGTGTTGTTGCAGCCTCTGCCTTTTGGCCCTCTCCCTTTGCGCCTGGCCCTTTACCTGCGCCTTACCTTTGTTTATTTTTGGTTTTCAACGTTGCTTGATTGGTTTTCTTCTCTTTCGCTCTCACACAATCTTGACCATATTCTTTATCTTTTTATTTATTTTTTTGGGCAAATGCATTGCGCACTGCGTTTCGTTCATAATTTCATGGAAATGCAGGGGGGTAGGGGAACAGGTGAGGTGGGGCACATACACACAGGTAGAGTGGTCAGTTCTCGAGTTCTCTTTTGTGTTGTCTTTGATATTAATCAAGGTGTCATTGAAATCGTTTAAATTATGCAGTTCAGGATTTTTATTCTCTGTCGGCATTTTTATGTGAACCTTTTACTTCCCGATCCGAACCGATTCTCTCTATATGCCCCTTATTTTCTTTACACACAGTGCTGTGCAGGAGATGCACTTGAAATAATAATCTTAATCCTTGAATTATTAAGCGAAACCAATTAAAATTAAGAAAGTTATATATTGTTCTTTGATATAGCAATAAAAAAGTTGAAGAAATTACTTAATTATGTCTTAGTAAAACAGAATTATTTAATGTATGTAATAATTACATAAAACATATATTTTGTTGCTTTTATTTTTAGAATATACATTTCCCTGTTTTTTTTGTTTAATCAAAAACATGGCAATATGTATATATTATAATATAATATATATTTATTATAATATTTATAAAAAATATTTTTAAATATAAAATTGATCCGAATTAGCTCTTGTTTAGATATTTTTACCAAGTACCCAGAATATTTTTTTCTCTTTTTCTCCATGTGAGTCATAAATTCTTCTTTTGCTCCCTCTCTTCTCATTTGGTTCTTTTCATTCCCATTCCCATTCCGCTTCCCAAACCCAATTCTTCTGCCCATTTTGATTCCAATTCCCTTTCTCCTTTTCATTCATCTGACCCCCCGCCAGCCTCACCCCTGCCCCTTGCCACCTTGTCCGCCTGATAAGCGCCAGCATTTAGATAAAGTATCCGACCTGTGTTCCTGTTCCCACAACGTTTGAATTGCTTAACCGGGAACTACCTTTCGGCGATAGGTCTCTGTTGGTGCTTCGTTGGTTATATGTAGGTTAGCCAACCGGTGAGGCTGTGCTGTCTGATAAAGCCCAACTTCCAATTCCGATAAGTTGAAAAAAAAAGAAACTGACGTAAGCAAATAGAGAGCGAAAGAGTCGAGTCGATGATAACCAGACTTTTTGGGGCCCTCATATTGTCTTAGGGAAGTTATGAGACTTTATTTTGGTTGCATTTGTTGGAAAATTATTTATTCTTCTAGAAGATATTACAGTTTTCCTAACAATTTTAAAATGGAAAATATAGAGAAATACGCTTCCAAATCATGACTATTTTTTACTCTTCTACTCAAAGTGAAATTTCAATCAGTCACGACAAAGTGTTTTTCCCAGCACATTCATCTTCACATCTTTAGGCGAATTCCTTTCATTGAACCATGAAAACACCAAACATTGAACCCAAAATAAGAAGAAAAAACAACTGAAAAACAAAAGACAGCATATACCTTCCGTGCTGCAACAGCAACTACAACAACAACAGCTGGCACTTAAACGCTTCATTAAAGTTGCACTTCCTGTGCCACATCAAAAAGCTGTGTGCGAAACCCACTTTAACCCCCTCGACTTGACCATCTCACCATCATCATCATCAACATCGTTGGTAGGCAGGCACTTAGCTGAAATTGTTTGCACAATTTAAACAGTTCACAAAACATTAAATCGTTAAAAATAATATCAGAGAGTCGGCCAAGAGAGACTCAATGGGAAAGCCAGTTTTGAATTCCATGATCGCAGGTTGAAATACTCTTACCAATCGCTGAGGGATACCTATATTTTATATAAGTTTTTTATATAGAGAAAAAGTTGCAAATTTTTGTATTTTAAAATGAAAGTGGCATAAAATTCCTGTTTATATTTAAATAATGCAGAGTATCAACAGAATGCAAGGGTTAATCCTGAATGTTTCTCACAACAGAAACATTCAACGTTGCTTCCCCTCATTCTCTATCTCTCTCGGTCAGGTTTACCCATCTTTGTCTGTCTTTTGCCAAAAGAAATTTGCAACGGAGCTGATTTTTCATCGGCTGCTGTGGTTGCTCTTTCCGTGCACAGCAAGAAATTGAAATACGTTCAAGGTATTTGGAATGAAAAGTACTAAGACACTCCATATATCTTTTAATATTTTTATGATTAATAATATTTTTTAAATAATATAAAAAATCCTTTTTCCTTTTCCATAAATATACATTGCTTTTATTTCTGTCTTCCGTTGCTCCACTTTGTTGGCGTCTTCACTGGCGGCAGTGCATCCGCCGTTCCTGCCTCTGATCTCCCCTTGCCTTGGCCTGCAAGGCAACCACCGCATGACTATTAATCATTTTCCAGCAACCAAAACTAAGTTTTACCATCTCTCTTACTCTCAGTTGGCCCTTTTTTTCGTTTTATTATTATTTTTTTTTTTTTTCATTTTTGCATTGTCGCATTCCTTGGCCGTGTAAAAAGAAGAAACGAGGCGATCGGTTTATATGGCACTATATCATCATCATCTTCATCGGCGTCGTCGGCGTGTGATCATGTGATATATACTTCTGCAATTGTTGACCATTGTACGGAGGCAGGGTTTTGGGTTTCGATTGGAATGCAGATTAAATGGGGGATGTTGGGTATGTAGGAAAATGAGTAGGAGTAGTTCGCTGTGCTGAGTTATTTTATGAGGTAGTAAAGTGGATAAATGGTAGCCTCTTCATGGGGATAGTTTAGATAAAAGTATAGTTTTCCTTGTGTAATAAGAGACCATTTTTAAATATTATAAAGAAGGAACTCTCTTCTCATTGAAACTGTGCTCTAGAATTTGAATTAACAGATTAACAACCATTGATGATCCCATAATCTAAACAATCTAGCACTTGGCCTAACCTAAGGCTCCACTTGAAAGTCATGATCATGATCGATATCGAACTATTTTGCCATTAATGCGCCATAACAATTACTCGGTGACTTGGGGCTGTTTTTAAAACCTATCAAGATCATCGGCGGCTGGCCAGCGATCTTGAAACCAGCTGTGTGCTGCTATCTGATCCATGGATCAGTTGGAGCATCTCAGACATTTCGCCTACAAAGTCAACACTTGCCAAGATTTTTCGCACCAGCGGATCGGTGGAGGAGATCTGGGCAATTTCGCGTAATTAGCTGACGATGCTGACAGAAATGGGATCTCCCAGGCTGCTGTGACAACAAAGGCCGCGTCGTCAGCAAATTTTCTAAGAATGAATCCTGAGGATGGATACCAGCCGAGGGATGATGAAATGAAAACGAAACCAAAGCGGAGAGGAGCAGAGCTGAGTTGAGCGATCCAATCCAACGACTTAATTGCTGGCAAGTGTCGGAGGAGGATACCAAAAATAGGTAGAGAAGAGAATCCCAGACTCTCGGCCAGCATTCCCAGTCATCCCGAGAGCAGGTCAAACGTGGCCACTTTATGGAGCGAGATAACATTTTGCCTGTGTGGTCTCACCTCTGTCTCTGTCTCCTTTCGTTGTCCCTGTCTCTGGATTTCAACTCCTTAAACAAGTTCTCGGCGCATGCATTCCGAATCCATTTCGTGGCTTCATTCCATCGGAACAGTTGAAGCAATGACTTTCATATATGGCCAACGTTGAAATACCTTTTTCGGGAGTGCAGCCAACCAAGAAAACTGAAAAAAGGAAAGAGATATACGACCTGGGGCAGAGCTTGCATTTTGTTGTTAATTTATATTTGTGGTTTCCCTGGACCAACTTTGCCTTAACACCTCAGTGTAAAGATGGACGAAATGCCTTTCAAGGATATTCCTTGGTCCGCAGATATTTCAAAAATCTTGTTACATTTTCTCACGCTCTGATTTTCGATTTTGGACGAAACCAGTAATTAGTAACATAAAATAGGGATTTTATTTTACTTTTCTTGGTGGTATTGAAATATATATTTATTTCTTAAGCACAATAAATAGATTAACTATTTTCTTACTCCAAATGTTTTTTTTACAAATATTACATATCACTTTCTCACGCTTTGATTTCCGTTTTTAGAGCCAAAAATTGCTTCATAAATGTTTTGGTAATTACGCCATCCAAAAGCCCAAAAAAAAAAAAAACGGCAGCTCTGAATAACAATTACATTTAACATGTTTATTAATAAGCCAGAGGATGGATGGGAGGGGAAGTCTCTTTAACCATTTGGCGGCTTCATTTGACCAAAAAAGATAATTAAGCAGTTAACCAGCCAAGAGCCAGAGAGATGTGAAGCTGCGGCCGGGTCTCAACTACCTTGTTTGGTACTTGACTGGGAGGGGAGACTCCCAGCTCAGCTCCGGGTCTCAGCGTAAATCTCCAACCTTTTTAGCTTCACCCACTTTTGAGGCTCGAGCAAATGAAGCATTAAATCGTGCAAACAAACAAGCGAAACAAACTTACAACTACAACACAAAGTTATAAATGCCGACTCTAGATAATAATAGTAGGCAAAGTGCAGGAGAGGCAACGCCAGAATAGGGGGAGTGGCTGCAGGGAGGAGCAGGCGACGGAGCATTTACATAATGAGCATGTTGTCGGTTAAGACTTTTCCCCGGGTTCTCCATGTTCTCCAGTTCTCCGGTCTAGAAATGCCAAGAAAGCAAAGTTTGCAAAAGATTATGGCGCAGTGGAACAGGGAAAAATATTAGAGTCTGGAGGTTGGGATCGGGGTTAAGGCAGTGGGCGGTTCTTGCTTAGACATCTCAACTTGGGAAGAAGTTAAAAACAGCCAGCAAGCAGCAGACGTAAATTAAATGAGTGGAACAACGATTCTTGGGAAAATTTCTTTGCAAACTAATAACCAGAGAAATGCAAAGAAATGGGATTTATATACTTTGTGTAATTTAAATATAAATTATTTAAATGAAATATTAAATGATAAAACGGCTAAGAATATATTTATTGTATAATTCTTTGCATATAATCGTATTATATTTCAATGAGTGGAACAACGATTCTTGGGAAAATTTCTTTGGAAACTAATAATCATAGGAATGCAAGCAAATGGTATTTAAATAAATGATAAAACGGCTAAGAATATGTATATTGTATTATTCTTCGCATTAATCATTTATGGGTCAGCATTATATTTATTTTTTTTTTCTTTGGTGATATAATTAATTAATAATTAATAATTAATCCTTTGTAAGTGTAAATTATTCACTTATATATTTTTAATAAAATAAACTCTTAAGACTTGCAGTTTCCGGAATTTAGAGTTCTTTATAATTAATTTATTTTTAATTATTAAAATTGAAAAAAACTATGCATTTCAACTATATTCTGAACACCCATAACAAGCCTGGCACTTGATCTAGAAAAATAAACCCTTGAATTAGTTTTCTGTAGCAAATCGCAGACATCTCCTTTAGTGATCCTCATTACCCATTTCGATGCACCGACTCCCTCATCAACCTCCAGTTGGTCACAGACGGTCCTTGACCTTAACAAAAGAACAGATGCCAAAGCTTCCCATGGATTTAGTTCACTGTAAAAATATATTTTTTTCTCATAATAATAATTCATACATTTTGGATAATATTTTTTAATATTAATATTTATCTGTGATCCTTTTACTTTATATTTTATTATAATAAATGTTTTGCTCTGCTTTGAATATAATTTCTTTTAAAATTTGTGTAACTAGTACAAAAATGATTAGACTTTTTACATCAAAAAAGTTTATTAACAATTTTAAAAATTCTTTTAACATATTTTCCTTTTCCAACCGACGCTGGCAAAAACTATTCTTGAAATGCTCATCAAAAATATTTTTTATTTAGTTTTAAACCATTTTCTCCGTGCATATCCATTATCCAGACTTCGGTGGGGAGTGCCTTTGGTTATTTTCATTGCCCGGCGAGCATGACGAATGCCAAATTGCCGGGGCCAGCTGCTGGCGAGAACCGAAAGCCCAGCTCGAGTTGATTTAATTGGGTCACATGAAAGATTTGTTAATTTGCGCCACCTACTTTGATGGCGCGTTTGCAGATAACACACGGCCCCGGCAAATGGATGCGGATGCTACGCCGGGGAATGCCTGGCTTGGAGTATCAAGATCCAAACCCGAACTCCGACTCCGACACCGACTTGGAGTCTGTAATTAATGCCGGGCCACTACGTGCGTGCCTAAAAGTTCATTAAAGACCTCGGGTCCAAGGAAGGGCTCTGCTGCGGTGCTCTGCTCTTATCCGCAGGCCCAAGACCCGAGACCTCGACTCCATCAAAGGTCGTTTCCCAGCTCTGTGATCTGCTTTTAGTGTTTCGCAATTACAATAAAATGCAATTGCCTGGTCCTGGCTTCTGGCCAGCTTCTGCCTCTTCGTTTTCAATTTCCTACAGTTCGTTAAGGGTTTCGTTCCCCTCCATGCAAATCCGCTCCTAACCTTGCCCATTTGTTATGCGTTGTCCTAATCTGGCAAATAATGGTATTCAATTAGTTTTGGTCCAGTTTCTGTTTATTCTTCTTCTCGTGCTCTTGGGCTCAAGTGGAGAGATGAATGTGTGCTGTGTGTATCGAGGGCAGATTACCCTGGATCAACTCAAGGAGATTGCTTTTGTTAAATAAAAGAAAATAAGTCTCCTTAAGCTGCTCTTCCCTGCTCTTCTCTTTTTCCCAGACACTGCGACACGCCATTAAATCTGTTGACAATTTCATTATGACCCCGAACCCACCTCCAAGCCAAACACATTAAACGGCCGTTAAAAAAAACCCACAAAAAAAATTGAGAAAATTAATTTTTGTATATAAAATATTTTACAACGAACAAACCACCGGCGACGGGTCGCACACAGCATTATTCAGAGGTCATAAATTTGTGGGTTTTATTGACCAAAAAAGCTACCGGAAACCCGTCCGTCCTCAGCGCCTCGTCTATCTCCCTCCACAAAAAAGGCATAGGTGCTGATAATAAAATGAAAACTAATTTTGACAAAGGCAAGGTAACAAATAGGTAAAAAAAAATATTATAAAAAGCCGAAACCTCAAATAAAATTCAAAACATAAATGCGTAGAAGTCGAAAACGATGAGCGATAAATTTCAGAGACAACAACCCACATGAAGATGAGCCCAAAAAATAAAAAAAAAAACAAAAAATTGAAGACTCGAAATTCGAATCCGGCGGCGCTTGGAATTATAGTTTGAGTTGTTGAACTGAAACGGGTTTGAAAACCATCCTACCCACGCATCTACGAAATGAATGCGGAGATTGTTTTTTTTATTTATCTCCTTCTGTGGCTGAGATTTTGCATGAGGAAGCTGTCAAATAATAATCAAGCTATAAAAGTAAATATTTTAAAATTTTTATAAGCGGCTGTTGCTACCAGGAGAAACTTGTCCTGGGTTAAATTATGATATTCTCCAATCAATAAGCACTTTGTTGCTTAGTGATAAATAAACAACTAAAGATTACTTATATATAATTTTCCCTATCAATAGCTGCTTCTCCGCTAAGCTAGCCTACAGTATCTGCTTCTCTTTTAATAAACTTTCAATTGAGCTTGTTGGATAACCGAGAAAAGGAAATAATAAAGTAGGAACTAAATCCCATAAGCAGAATGACACATAAATTACACAAACTACCAGCGAACATGGTATTGAATTCAAAGGCAAATAAAGACATTTCCGGCATCCTTCGAAGAGAAAGGAGATGGTAAAGGAGGAACCGAAATAGAGGATATTAACTATATAGAAAAGTTGCTGACAAATGGTTTACAATTACAACGCAAACAACGAAATCAACAAAATCCCCACCAGAAAAGAGATTGTCCCTTTTTGTCGTATTGATTTTGGTATTAGGCAAACTAAAGTATCAGTTGTCCTGTAGGCAAAGGAAGGATCTTCCTCTCTCTCTCTCATTTGTGAGATACAAATTGCATTTTGGTTTTTATCAGCTATTTGTTTTGGCTGTTGCAACATTCTGTGGCCAAAAGAAAGGCAGTTCATTGAAACGAAATCACAAAAAATCTCTTCTTTCTCCTCAACGCAAACACAAACCCAGGCTCGAACTCAAACTCAAACTCAACTCGAACGCGACTCGACTCGATTCCTTTTTGTAGTTTTACCGACGTCTGCTCGTATGTCCGCATCCTGTCCATCTGTCTGCCCGTCCTTTCGTCCGTCCGTCGCCCTCCTTCGGGTTACCTGTTTCACAGTTGAGTGGCCTTCCATAGTGTTGGATTCTTTATGGGCCCAGGGCCCAGAGATTTCAGCCAGAGAGAAGAGGCAGCAGCATATCTTTTGTCGGCATCATCCATCGTTGTAACTCATTTCCATTCATTTTTGCCTTGTAAATTGCACAAAAAGGATAGCGACTCATAAAAGGATATTATGAGCAGGGAAAAGAGAGATAGATAAAGAGAGCTTTAATGTGGATTTAGCTTACGTATGTTTAAGTATTTGAGATAAATCATAAAAAGAAATATGAATAAATAGCAGAAATGTGAAATAAATGGAAATGTAAGCTTTGAAATAAAGTATTTAAAGATGATAGATTTATTTATTTAATTGCTTTTAATGTATTAATGTAATGGTATTATAACAATTTGATATTAATGAGTAATGCTTTTCACCGAAGATTAGTACAACTTTGTGGGTCCTCTTAGCTCTTTATACTCCACTGTAACTCCCAAAAAATCAGCTTAAATCTCTCCTCGACTTGGCTTTGATTATTTGGTAATTCAGGCAGCCAAAATTGCGGTTAATAAGCGAGTGGGGGAAACTGAATGAAAACAATTCAAAGAGATATTTTTTAAGTAAACTGCTCACGCTCACGAGGCGATCGAAGAGTTGCAAGATATGGCATTAAAGGCCTCCAAGGGGCAAGATGTGGCTCCAAAAGTGAGGTACGAAGAATTGTTGTAATGGAGGCTCACCCAAGTCGAGTCCGACTCTGAGGCGTTCGCCAGGAACTCAACCTGAATTTATGTGTTTCATTAAAACCGTTATAAGACGCGTGTTTTGCGGCCATTAAGGATCGCAGAGATCGAGGTGAAATAAAAAAAAAGGGAAGCGACATTACAATGTAATGATGTGGCTCCTCTTGTCGGTCTCTGGCAGATTTCCTTTGAGGTTTTGGCCATTGCTTAAATGCCAGCTCTTGGCCCAGTTTCACTTTGGGGTTTCAATTAACTGAGATTGTTTTTAGTCCAGTTTTTGCTTGATATAAAATTATTAACCGATGAAAGTTTACTTATTACTTAAATTCACTTAAAATAAGCCCTAATTAATATAATATATTAATTCTGCTACAGGTGTAACTTCTTCTCTCTTTTTATAACCTTTGTTTATTCCCACACAATTTGTTATTCGATTTGCGGTCGTCTTGACTTCCTCTATTAGCAGTTCCTCTCAGTTGTCGGCTTCTACAGACAGAGAAAGGGCAAGGAGTATAGTTTTTACCTTATTTTTTTAGGGACAAACATTCATGTTAATTTCACACAAGACCCCGCGATGGCAGCAGTTCAGATTTTGAGAGTCAGACGGCAGCAGTCAATTGACGCTTTGTTTTATAACTTCCAAGACGTAAGACAATAAACAACAGTCAAGTCTCTCAACGCTTACCGCAGCCACTCCCCCACCTGATCTGCTCCTCTCTCCTCTCCTCTCCTCCTTGCCCTGGAGTAGGAAGGGTTCTCCATATATTTATGTACATACATATATCCCCTGTCTATATCTTGGTTATTTTCGGGCTGCTTAGGTAGTTTTCTGGTGAGCCGGAGCAGAGACTCAGTCTTCTCAGCAGGTTCACAGGGCGCCGACGACTGGAAACCACCAAAGGTGATGACTGCTGTAATTGTTGTTCTTGTTGTTGTTGTTTCTTGGTAAAAGGTGTTGTGCACACACACACACATCATAGCCACATGGCAGTTGCATGGGATTGCTGTAAAACGCAACTCTCTGTGGGACTCTCGTCTGTGCATATTTCTTTTCCTCTGAACTTGGGTTTTTCGACTCTTCACATCCGAAGCCCCTTCTTGGGTGAAATGAAAACGGAGAAAAATCAAGGAAAAAAATAAACATGAAAAAAATCAACCAGGAGACGCCGCCCCAGCAAACCCGGCTAGACTTTTTGAAGTTCTTTTAAGGGTTTAGCTCAAAGATTGGTTAGCCAGCGACTTTGAAGGGCAGTGAATTGTCGGAAAATAGATGGTTAGAGAATATCTTTGTTTAAGTTTCAGCGAAATATCAGTGTCCACAGATAAAACTTTGAAAATATATATTGGGAATAAGTCAAAAGTATTTAAATCAAGACTATTTTGACTCTGAAAAGTATCACAAGAAAGGGAGACTAAATTGGCGAAGTTAAAGTTCGAATCTTCATTTTTGTACTAATTTAAATAAGGTTAAAAACTCTACATGCCAAATATAAAATGTTTATATTTCAAGTATGTAGTTAACGGTATACAAATCCATAAAATCCATTAAAATAAATTGCCGAAACACAAACAGCTCTCATTTTATTTTAAGAACTTTCCATTGCATGATCTTTTGTACTTAAATCTAATTTCGTACAATTTCAACATCTAATCTAAAACAATTTTCCCTTGCTCTCTTTACAGGTAAGTTTCCAAGTTCCCAAGAGATCATCGTTACTTTCAATCTGATCCCAAAGACAGTTTAAGTAAGTCTACCATTTCCTGTGATCTATCAACATTGCCTCAGACCCTCCGGCCCCGTTCATTAGCAAATCAAATAGGAAGGGAAAACATTTTTGGCCTGCGGTTGAAAGGCATTCTCATCAAGAGCCACAGACTTCCCCGCTCATCATCCGTTTTGGGGTCGGGGTTGGGGGCTTTAAACCTCAACGCTGGCGGCGTCTGCAAATTAATAATAATCAAGCCCAAATTACACAATGACACGCACTTGATGATGTCTCATCTTGGCTCGTCTCGAAGGGGGGACCGGGGATACGAACTCGACTCGTGCTCGACTATCAATTAGGCACATCTTTCAATCAACTGCGAGACACTCGACACTCGACGAGGGCTGGGATTTTGTGTTTTTTTATATACAAAGAATTAGCGCTAATAATTCCCCATGAGTATTTTTACCGCCAGCAATTACCACACGCCAACGCTTACCCTCGCTATATGTCCATCCATCCCTTCTTGTTTGGTCCGATGTCAAGTGCATAATAATCATAATTTGTATTTTTATCTTCACTTTGACAGGTGCGCGGGCTGCGCACTTTTATTCTACACTTCGTCTGCTTTGCCCCCTTGACTTTGTTGCGGTCCATAAAATTTTCAAGTTTGCCCCATCGGATATATCTGGAAATTTATGTTAATCTCGAGCTTGTTGCATGTCATGCCGGCAAATGTCGCTTAATTATGAGGATCGCTCCTCCGTCTTGGTCCCTCTCTAATCATAATCAGTTTTTCAGTTTTCTGTATCTTTTTTTGTGTCAGTTGCTCTCTGGGTTCCCCCTTTTGGTGTTTATTATTTATGGGTTCCTTGATATTGTTGCTATTGTGGAATGTGGAAAATTTTAATTAAATAGTAATTTATGGAGGTCTAAGAATAGGGTAAGGAGTAGACCTAAAAAAAGGAAATTAGCGAATGGTTAAATTGTTGAGACAGGTTGGAAGTGAGGGGGATATCGCTGAAATGTATCTTAAAGTTTTCTTTCAGGAACCCTAGCTTTGGCTCTTTATAAATTAAGTTTTTCAAGGCATACAATATGCAATTTAAATACTATTCAATTTGTTCTTTTATTATTTAACTTTATTCTACCATTAGTTCTTCCCTTCTCACTTCTTTATCTGAAATTAATCAGATTGTATTTTCTCCCCCCAATAAATCATCTGATATTGGGTTACCAACCAGCAAACCAGCAAACAAATGCGATAAGATAAACTTTGCCGCTTCAAGTAGAGTTTTTAGTGCCTCATCTTGGGCTATATGGTTATATGTATTTTCCCTTCGACAACTTCCATTCACATTCCATTCTCACGCATTCCACTCGCCAGCGATTTCAATGCTAATTTGTCATTTGCCAAGAAGCGTGTCTGAAAAAAAAAAAAACGGATAAAAAAGCGTCCCTGCTCATTAACAAATTATGCAATAAATGCAGGATCCCAAAGCTAACGATGTGCCAATAAAACCAGTTCCGTTCTCCCCATTCTGACCACTCCTTGGAGCCCTTTTTCCCCTTTCATTTTTCTCGCCGCCACTCGCACTTAATTAAGAACTTCATTTAGCACCTTTCGAGCAGGATCCGGTTTTTCGGTCTCGATGCTAAGGAATTTAATCGCGCTTTGCATATCGCAGTGCTCTGCAGCTCCTGCAGAATTCTCCCTGAAGTCCTCTCCTCTGAATCAATATTTTGCTTTCTCACGCTATTTTTTGGACCCACAACTTGCAGCAGATTCTCCACTTCCATGCTGGAGGAGCAGAAGAAGTCGAGCAGGCTCTCTGGAATGCAGAGCACAGTTGGCAACAATTTCGCCTGATTGCAGACCGGACCAGGGCCACATGGTCCACGGTTGCCATGGAAGACCACGTTCCGAGCGAGGTAGAAAAGTCCAAGTCAGAGTTGCAGTCCCCCAGGTTTAAATGGTATCACATGTCGACGACGTCTTCGTTGGTTTTTGCTTCTCAAGTGCATTTGCATGGCAGCTATGCCATTGATACTCTGCTTTTTAGGGCAGGGGTACTGTGAGTTTTTCTAGTGACTAGACTGAGCCACTAAATGCCTAAGGCTTAAATAATTTCATAATTATTTTATAAGAATTTATTTAATTTAATAGAGATTTTTTTAACATTGTTGTTGAAGAAAAAAATATCTTTATTATGCTTCAAGTCTGAAAAGATTATTAAAATATTCTACTTTATTTAAATCCAAATAGAAATTTATTTATTAAAACAAATAAGTTACAATTTACCTCAAAAGTAAGGGCATTCGGGGATTTCTTTACCGAACAAATTCCCTTTGCCTTTTAAGCAGCTGCTGCCCCATCCTTCTTCCCTCCTTTCTTGGTCGACTCCTGTACTCCATCTTACGCTGCTGCATTTGATGATAAATAGGCGCAAAGGTAAAAAGCCAAAACGTGAATGCGAATTTCGTAAGTCTCGACTCATGTTCAAGGGGCAAATAGAAGAAGGAAGCCGACAGGGAGGAGAGGGCTCTCAGATCCGGGCAGGTGGAGCATATATATAAATTTGCCGGCAGTCGCCTTTTTTCAAGTGCAACCCGGAGCATAAATGGAGGCGAGAAAGGCAGTCGAGGAGGCGGCGATTCAAGTGCTTCTCTTCCTGACTTTGACTCCTTTTTGAGCTGCTACCTTTTCACTGTGAAAAATGTCACAGAAATATGAGAAATATAATGTCTTAAAATATATTAAATTTTTATGATGTTATAGAATTTATTTAGGTTAAAGATCTGTGGATTAAATTATGTAAAATTAGAAAATAAAATGGCTAGAATTTTCTGTTAGTAGTTTTAAAATCCTATATATTTTGTATATAATTAATTTCCTCTCTGCATTCTTTTGCTTTTCCTGCGGGCTGTTTTTGTTTTATGCGCTGGCATGTTTGTTTGTCAACCTACACCAACAACACATCCCGACATCAGCAGCAGCAGCAGCAGCTGTTGCCGGCAAACATTTGCAATTCCACGGGGAAGGAGGCGGGCACAGGTGGGTTAACCAGGGGCGGAGTTAAGGCGGTGGAGAGGGAGATTGGGAGCCACATAGGTAGTCAGTCAGGAGGCGCAGGCGCTGGCACATGGCAATATTTCATTACCCACGGGCAACTTCTATCCCCAGGATCGGAGGGAAGCGAGCGATGTCGCCATGTCGTGTCGTAGCTGCCTCCGCTTTTTATATGCTTTGTGCCGGCATTTGTGGCCCTTTCCCCTTCTATTTGTGTTATCTGTTAACTTGGCTATGAAGATGCAACGCTTACGCACACAGTCAGGGGTTTCCTCCTTTTGTTGCAGTGGGAAGTTGCAATCGGGGATTGTCGATGTCGCCAGGGCCCACGATGTGGAGTCAAGGAAGTCTAGGAATGCCGAGGGATTGTGTCAATGGCTGCGTTGATAGCAAATTTATGGTTTGTTAGGTGGAAAAAGATGCAAGGAGATAATCATGGCAATAACAAGAATTTAGCATAAGGTTTTGGAAATTTTTTCGATATTGATATTATTGGCTTATGCAAAAAAACATTTAAAAATAGGAATAAATATTTATCATCTCAATTGCACAAATTTGCTTAAAGTATTTTTTGTCTTTTATATTAGTTTAAAATTAATGTTATGTTTATTTTTTTTATTAAATATTTATAATATACACATAAATCCTCTTATTGCTGTTCATTCAGGTTTCAGTGATTATTTTGCTAAGCTTCCCATCCACTTCTTTAAGTAACTTTAAATAAAGTATCTGTCAATAAGATATTTTCATTGTTACTTTGCTAATTTCCCCTTTTAATCTTGTAATTATTTTTAAACTTTATTGAGATTTACAAAATGCAGTCAAGCTGCTGAATCTTTTCAAGTTCTCCCTCCTCTTCCCTTCTCTCTTGAGCAATTTGAAGCTCAACTTTTGTAAATTCCTACGTTTAATGTTCCTCATTCTTTAGCTTTATTGATATCCATTGGATGGCCGCCTCTCTCTCGGCGCTTCTCATCTCATTCAAGTTGGCAACATTTCAGGCTCTTTGCACCTGTCGCAGAGACAGGTGGTCGGTTGGGCTCCTCTCGGGCTTCCATCTCCCCAACACTACTCCCTACTATGTACCTTATTGCCACGCCCCGTCTGATGGCATGACGGCTGGCATAACTTTTGCCACTTGCGAATAATTTCCATACCGTATCCATGAGGCGGCGACAATAAAAACAAAAACGAGACAGAGCGAACCAACGAACAGATGCAAAGTTTTTCTTCACTCAACTTCCCCACCACAGACTCTCAGTTCTGTGTTTTTTACGCGCATCTGCAAATTAAAAACGCATTTTATTTTATGTGTGGCAACAGCGGCAGCAGAATAAAAAAAAAGAAACAGAAACAGAGGACCAGGGACTTTGACAATAAGCAAGGTGACTACACTGGGAAACACAGTTTTGTGGCATTAGGAAGATAGTAGTTAATCTAGAATTAATAGCAGCCTGGAAAGTGTTTATAAATCAGCTTATTATTAAAGTAAAGCTTTAAATTGTAGTTGGAATTCAAAGATACAAATATTTCAGTTCAACAAAATTATTTATATATATTTTTAGAACCCCTTCTTTGCTTCCTTTTGATTTCAGTAACTTTTATAAATCAATTTTAAATGTACACTTTAAATGTACATTTATCTTTAAATTCCTATACAAACTCTCCTTTCTGAATGTTGCATAAATTCCCTGCTTACTTTTCATGTAACATGCTTCCTTTTTTTGTGTGTGCCCGCGAGTGTACAAGAGGAGAGGCTTAATTGTTAGGTTGTGTGTAGGATACACGACACAACAACACTCGACAACAATGAGGATGAGACTGAAGGGCCACCAGAGGCGGGACGCAATGGGGGAAGCCCTGTTGAAATCAAAGCTTTGTGATGCCGACACGATGTGTGGATGATGATGACAGGTAGCCGAGTGTTTAATTTATGTCTTTTTAAGCACTTTACTTGCTCGCCTCGGAGACAGATACTCGGATGCCACAGCTCCAACAGAATCCATAAGTTTTTGCCGCTGCAGTTTCAAGTTGCAACCATCTGGGTGGGTAGATGATAAAAAAACACATAGCTGAAGCTGAAACTTCAGCGAGTGGGTATTTTTCTATTAATCAAAGACGCTGCCGGCCGAGATACATTTGTATCTTTTGGCAGGCGAGCGATGGAAGCTGCATAGATACTGATAAATAATAATTAGTTTGACGTTGAGTCCTCAAATATGCAGCGTTGATGGACAGTTATGGCGTTATGGGTATTTAAAACTCAAGGTTTATAGTTGATGGTGGAAAAAACTAATATTAAAGACTTCTAACTATACTTTATAGTTAAGAATTTTATGTCAGTTTTCATTATTAAAGGTAATTAAAATTTTCCTTTATATTTCTTTATATTTTATAAATCCCCCGCCAATCTAAGAATCATTTATTATATTTTATCCTGGCCACTAAAAGCATTATTCCGTGCGAAAAGGAAAAATATATAAATTTCTGCCTTTACTTCCGCTGGATAAATGTTACGACTCCCTTACCATATCCACCGCTGAATATTCGAGATATCCTGGGGCCATTATTAGGCGCGTACTCAATGTTCGGGTCTGGGATTATTAGGCCTAATCATGCAATGTTCCAAAATGAGGACGAAGGGCGAAAGGTGTGCTAGCGCTACGAATCTGTAACAAAAGCGGGAGTTTGGTTACCAGGAAGAGGCGTTACTCAGACCTTCACAATGGGAGTTGAAAGGGATAATGCGTAACGCAGAATAGAGAGCAGAATGAATGGGACCCGAGCGTTTAATGCGCTCATTATGGGAATCATTATGAAATCGCCCAGCAGCAGCAGCAGCCCCCGCACACTATTCATCAGAGAAAAACCCAGAGAAAATTCAACTCAATGCGGCGCAACGAATCCACTCGAGTTGACACTTTTCCAACTTTTCCAACTGCCACTGACAGCTCTGGAGGAAAATGTGTCAATTTGCAGTAATCTAATCTTTGTGTGCGGTCCTCTCCTCCTGCCACTTTGCCTCCTTCCTTTTCCAACCCGAATTCCATTGAATTACGAGTAGTTTTTTTTTTTCTTTCACTGCGATAATGTGGCGTTTCAATTTTAATCAATTATTATATATTACATTGTTATCTTTTTAGCATTTTGTTTATACAAATCGATCAAGTGAAATGAAAGTGGCACAAACAGAAAAAGGGGAGCTGAAAAAATAAGGGAAAACGTATGGAGTATACTTTGAAAATCCTCAATTAGTTGTACACATAAATCACCAAAAGTTTTTCAACAAGTTCCTGTAGCTTTTTCTAAATATTCTTGATTTGGGTTAAAGATTTCTTGTCAATAAAAAAATTAACCATGAGGAAATGGAGGGGGTTACTACTGATAACCTAAAAATTATTACACTTGGGAATTAAATGTATAGAATTTTATGGGTAAATATAATAATGTTTAACTCAAGAGCAGACAAAATTCCCTTGAGCTTTATTACGAGATTTTTGCAATTTCCTGTTTCACTGATTATATGTACATTTAAGTGCTCTTCTATATGCATAGATACATTTGTAAATATCACATATATGTGCCAGAAAAGATTAGATCATGGCTGCCCCGCGATGACAGCTAAATATTTTCTATAAACGCTTAACGCGAATGCTGAAATTGGGAAGAAAGTGCGAGTGTTACTTGTAGATTTCTGTTTATTTGAATTACCTTAGATCGCTGCCATTAGATACATAAATACGTTTAGATACAAACAGCTGCAGCCAATCCCTTTCCCTTTTCGTATTGTTTATTTCATCGATTTCCCAAGACCCAAACTACCGATGAAATATATAAAATGTGCTAATGGATTAATTAATTACTTGTCCAAGGGAAATGGATTTCAAACCCCAAATTCCTGTTCCCCTCGATTCCGCTGAGAGCCAGAACAGGCTTCGGTCTGTTTACATTCCCCCCCCCCCCCCCCCNCCCCCCCCCCCCCCCCCAAAACGTTCTCCAGCATCATCAGCGGGACAACAAATATTATTTGATTTTTTAATTGTCGACATAAAATTGTCTGAGCGAGGCAGCAGAATGTGTTAATGGTTATAATCGGATCCGAAAGATCTCAACAAGTCTCGGACTCGGACTCGGTCTCCCTGGTTCCTATAATGCACGCAATTTGCCAAGTCATATCCTAAAGCGTCGGAGAGCCATCATTGCCTGTTATTAGTTGGCAAGGCGATGATCTTATCATTCCTGAACAGAGTCTGGTCTGGTTTTCTCCGTTTCGGGTTCGGGGTTCGGGTTCTCGGGCTGGACGACTACAACTTAATTTCTGTTTTGGTCTGTGGGAGCATCTCTCCCTGAATAGCTTCATTGATTGCGATTGTTTGATTGTTCAGCTCAGATCGAAATAGTTGTATATCATCCAATCACGTCCGGTATTTCTGTCCAACCAGTTTTCTTAGTTTTCATTTATCTGTGGAATTTCGTTTTCCCCCTCCGCCGCTTTTTGGGTCTTTCTTTCCGAGCAACCTGCAAATTAGACTGGTTTCTTAATGGCTTTTCAATTGAGGCATTAAATTATTATTATTGCTGCTGTCGGTTTATTAGGTGGATTTTGGTTTGGTTGACATCTTTATGGCGTGAGAGAGTTGAGGGAATGACTAAGGAAGTTTTAAAAATATAGAAAACTATGAAGATGTTTGTAAACCAAGCTAATGATACATAAGTATTATATTTATTTATTTTTAAACAGCTTTTTACTGCTTCTCGGAGGAGTTTGCATTCAGACAGGTCTAGGTTTCTCGTCTCTCAACTTCCTCCAGACTTCCTCACACTTTCTGCTCAAGAATACTTTTAACAGCCTTTCCATTCGCCCAGCAATTTCGCCCTGGCATATTTGAGGCCATTAAAAACCCACTTTAGTCTTAATAAACTAACACCCAGACACAGATCAAAAGGCAGACGGATCGGCAGGGAGTTGCACTAAGCTAATTATCCTGCCAGCACGTAAAGCACACACAGAGGCAGTGGGCTTGGGATCGGGGATCAGGAACTGCAAGGCAATGGCGATGGCGATCTATTGCCCCCGCATGCATGTCCAGCAACGCCCCAAAATGCTGTCATAATTGCCCCCAGAGAACCAGCTGGGCCTAGACAGAGGGAGAGAGAAAGATCCTACTGATCATTTTATAATACCAACACGTACAAACGTCAATTAAATAAATACAAGATACCAAAAGCGTTGTAAACGCCCCGAAACGCCGGCCAGATCGTGGGCCATGGCCCAGACAGACACCCAAGAAAAAGAGATTCATTCTCAAACCGGCAGGCAATTCATAAATTTATACACTGGGTGTAAAAAGTATAAGGATATTTACAATTATGTAAAGGATTATGAAGATTTACCTTTTATTTTGTATATTTTCTTTGTGTAAATAAAATAACTTAATTTGATTAAATCACTTTGTAGAAGTTTAAATGTTTTAGAAGCAAAGTTTACTTTAAAATAAACATAAAATATACAAGTCATTATTAAATGAACAAATAATATTAATTTTCGACTGATTAAGCAATCTGGAAACCAAATCTTAAGACATTTATGACTTCCCACTAATAATAAAATGTTGATTCAATTGAACTAAAGCAAGTGCTCTTGCTTAACCCAATAAAATTGCTTTGTTTCCAGTGTAATTTTCCCAGTTCTGTGACTGGCTGAGGAATGTGCTCCGGCTGGAGTTCGCTGCTTGGCCCCCTCCTATTCCCCCCTCAGTTATTTTTGGTCTAGAACTGGTTTTCGTTGGATGCGGCTCCCCGTGGCGAGATGTGTGTTGCATCTTGCTCGGGACTTGGGGTACTCGTATCTTGCAGTGGCAACTTCCTGTGGACGAGTTCTGAGCAACTGGAGAGCCACAATCCGCAATCCACGACTGGGAGGAATTGTCATTTGTGCAAATTTAATCAAAGTGCTTGGGGTCAGGAGGAGAGTGGCCAATGGCCAATGGCCACTCGAGCCTTTTCATCATTTATTTGCCCACTCAATTAGTCCGATGGTACCTCTCCGGCGATCATCCTCCAGTTGGCTTTGTTCTCCTCCAGTGTTTATTTGGTTTATCTCTCCACAAGTATCGAGGAGGAGGAAGCCAGCAGCCCCATCTTCGAGGGCCTTCTGGTTAAGATCCCAAATGACAAAGAAATATATAGATTTTTGCATTCCCTTGATTTCCCTCGAATGAAATGATAAATGGTGAATCAACTCTCACACACAGAACGCCCCATTGATTATTCGTTTCGAATCGATTTGATTATTCGATCTTCGATGTCTCTTAATTGTCTTGATTCGCTTCCTAATGAATTTTTAATCATTTTTCATCCAACCATTCCCCCCGAAAATCACCCTCAAACCTCCCGCGTATGCAAATTAATTTGACACAATTCATATATTATTTCTGTGGTCAGAGAGCGGTTGGGATTGCTCAGATTTGTTCCGCTTGCGTCATGAGAAATCGATATGGGTTTTATATATGTATTAAAAATTAAGTTACAGAACTGTTGGCTGGAAAATATATAGAAAATCAGGAGTATATATGGGAAGGAACGTGTATTTTCTGCTGAAATTAAAAATTAAATAAATACATAAAGTACTTACGTTTTCGTATAGCTTTTTCCAAGACATAAATTTCTCTTCTATTCAAAATAAATATTTGAAATATTCCATAAAATCTTTTATAAGGCTTTTGAGAACTCGCCGGGTCTCTGGCTTTTGCCCCGCAGTGCAACCACCTCGAATCTCTCAGCTCCACTCCCCGTTATGGAGTGCAACACCATTCAATTCCGATCAATTGCCATTGATTGATATCAAGAAGGCAGAGAGTGGATGTTGCAGCAGCTGGTGTTGCCTCGATTCGATGGCTGCTGGACTTCCCTCTGCTGGCTGCTAATTAAAACAGCTGCAATTTGCGCCCCAAAGACTGTGGGCATTTTGTAATAATACATTTTGTAGGCCCCAAGGAACAATTGTTCAACACCCCAGCCTCCCCCGCCTGGGGCTCTCTGCTCTCAATGGTCTTAAATTATACAACAATTTATGTGCAATAAATTTGCCTTAATGCTCACACACAGAGGGCATCATCGACTCGCTGTCTTCGGAGTTTCAATAAAGAAAACTGCAGGCAAATTCATCTAACACGGAGGAGTGCAAACAATGTAGTTGCTCCATGTGGCCAGGCCTCTTTTGTATAACTTCTTTGTTGCATTTCAATTTAAATAAATGTCTTTGGTCTGCATTCAAGTGGAAGCTTTATGAAGAGGCGTCCCAACAACAGGAACACAAATGATGATGACGATGCGGAGAATGCCATTTCTCTTCATTTTGCATCTTGTCAGTAGCAGCATCAGAAGCAGTTCTTTTCTGTTGAAATCCGAGAAGTGGAAGTATAATAGGAGCAGCTTAAGTTGGCTTAAGGAGCTTACTAAATAAGATGAAGGATTCAATTGCAAAGGAAATGCTAAAATAATACTTTAAGCCATTTGTGCAGAGAGATAAAGAGTGCCAAAATGCTTGCTAAGTTGGCTCAGAATTTTAAACTTAGTTTACATAAATATAAACTAGCTGCAAAACCCCTTGACAATATATTTTCTACAGAAATACCATTGAAAAACTTAAACTTTAAACGGTAGCAATTAAATATTCCCAAAAATCGTAATAAATTTGTTACAAATTTGCTCGCTTGTCACCAAGTGTCGCTATTCATCACCATCATAATCCCAGTGCCTCCCCTCCTGTTAGATCCCCCCACACACACATGATCCCTGGTCTGGCATATCCATAAATTGTTTAAACTATTTTCTTGAAAATTTACAAGGAGAACAGAGCACAGCAGAGGGGAAGAGGGACAACGCCCACTTGTGGGCCAAAAGAGAATTACGTTATTAAGTCGGCAACAATTTATTTAGTTTAGTGCACTTGTCATTAAAGATAATTTATAAGTGGTGGCAGACACAGACGGAGCAGCAGCATCAGCAAAGTCTGTACGTATAATCATAAGAGTATCTCGAATGGAGGGAGCGTGGGCGTTGCAGCAACCCAAAGCGTTGTCTAAATATAATTGGGGTTTTGGTTTCGAACGGGGGGCAAAAGATACAAGAATAAGAACAGCGACGACGTCAAGTATTTTGTGGTTTTCTGTTGCAACTCTCTCAGTTCAAACGAGCCTCAAGTGATATCTTTATTTGATGGGCTTTTAAGTGCTATAAAAAGTCGTCGTTGTGGTCTCGGCGACATTTGACTTTTGCTATGGTTGGCCAAGAAGCTCTCCAATTTGCCCATGTTAATTTATTCTCGCCCTGCTCTGCCTTGCCACGGAAAAGTCCGAATTTCTCCTCTCAACATTAAATGGCCATAAACTGTCAAATAAAGCCCGGTTATTAGTTGTTCGAAGCTCATTAAGTATGCGCCGTTCAGGCCGAAAAAGACAAACAGAAATGTGTATGATTAATAATCATCATCGTCATCGGGTCATTGGGGGCTCATCAACAGTGGACCTTAAGACAAAGTAGGGCCAAGCCCACAAATTATGTTGTCACATGCGAACCTCTCCGAGCGTTGTGTTCCTGGCTTTGGCATTCTCGTTCACGCGTCTCTAACAGGATTATGTGGCATGCAACATTAGCATTTTCGGGTGTCGTCTGTGTTATATACCAGATATATATATATATATATATTTGAAAGCATATACCAACCCATCCTTTTCCACTACCTGCTCAACCATTGCCTAATTTGTTGTCGTCTCGCATTTTTTTTGGTGTTGTTCCCGACCTTTTCACAGCTTGAATCTTTAGGTTGCTTTTCTCTCATTTTCCCTATATATATATATTTTTTTTTTTGTTTTGGGGAATTTATGCTCGATTATGTCCACATGGATTTTGTAGAATTTATTTCTGGACTCCTCTGTGTGCCTCCCAGTTGCCATCGATTATTGATTTAATTAATTATTAACGCTCCGTGTGTGTCTCTCTCGCAGTTGTTGCTCTAATAAATATTAATAAATTCCATTTAAGATTTTCTTTTATTGAAAATGGCTCTATATGGCATTGGAAACCCCTTGAAGAGGAGGGTCTTAAATGGTTTCTCAAGAGCGAATCAATTGTTCAATGAGAAATTTAAGTTCACCTGCTTTTTGGGTCCAAGAAATCAATAATTTTCTAGGGTTCTAGTTCACAGAACTGAGATTGCTTATTTACGATAGTGTATGCCTTATGACTCATTTGTGAGATACATTTCCTATTCCAAAGATGCCATATCTCTTACCAAAACCACAAGACAATAGTAGGCCCTTGTCTGGGCTTAGCTTAGCTTTCATTTGAGCGTTATTGAGTGCAACTCTTTCCCAGATTCATTACAAAAACGACTGAGGGAGAGGAGAGAAGGGTAAAAAAGATCGTGAATACCAGAAAATTAAATCATTTATGGGCTTTAAAATTTAGGCAATTTATTTCGCTTCCCCGCCTCTCTCTAAATTGTTTTGTGGTCAACAGCAATTTTGACCAGGGGTAGATTTGGTTATTATATTTTTACCTCTCCGCTCTTTTTTGCGCTTTAGGTAGTATATAGAAAGAAATCTCAGCTTTTATGGATTTTGCGGTTGGGAGAGCTCTTGTGGTTTTGCCAAAGGTTGGTTGGCTGCCGGCTAAGAGCCGGGCTTAAATGCTCTTTTATGGCTTAAGCGCAGGCTGCCAATTGATTCGATGACTCGTCATTGTTAACATTTTTAATTGGCACACAAAATATGCTGCTCGTGTTGGCTTGGAAACGGAGGAAAAAAAGGAAAAATCACTCACCGCCTGACAGCGACACGTAGTCAATGTCTTCGGCATTGCAAAAAAAAAAAAAAGATACAAAACTGAACCGCAGGAACGTGCTTTGAATAAACACACAGAAAACTGGACGCTGACTGCATTCGGTAAATCTCCGTCTTTTCCCACCGACGTCTCCCCGCGTTTCGCTGGATTTTTATCTCGTGTCCAAAATCGAATTTAAATCCAGTCAAAACATCAACCAGGCCATAATGTGTCTGAATTTGGCTTTGCGGCACTTTTGACCATGGCCTAAGCTGTTTCTCCCATCTCTCCCTTACCTTTCTCCCCAATTTAAATGGTGCAAGAATGTGAATTGAATAAAAATTGAAATTAATGCTCATGAAATTCGGTGCAAATGGGGTCATAAAAATAAAATGTTATAGGAACTTAAAATAAAATTGGAAAGAAGACATCAGTTGCTATAATTTAGTTAAAGATTTTTAAAGATTTGCAAACTTTCATAGACAAAAAGTCACACGTAAAGTAAACCAATCAAATGTCTGATCCCATTCTATAATTCGATTTATAAAACCCTAACTCACAAAGCCGACGACCATGACAAATCATCGGCTGACAAACAGAAAGAGCGTTGAATAAATTGCAAATAAATGCGAGAAGAGGAAGGCAACTGAATACCAAACAAAAAATAATAATAATTGTCATATGGCGAGGTAAACAAAGGCAGAATTTCGAACCTGGGCCAAGTTGAGCGGTGGGTTTCCTTTGAAATCGAACGAATTGAATGCCATTTCTCAGCTATTTCTGGCTGATTTGTTTGTTTTGGCCGCTAACCCACCGCCACCGCCACAGCCACTGCCACCTCATCACCTCGTTCTCCTCCTTCTCCGCCACCTCATTGCCCCTCCAGTGGAGTTCGGTTCATTCAAGCGAAATTAATTAAACAATAAAATTTGATTAATGGCATTGTTGGGAGCATGTGTGTATATTTTGGTCTCTGGAAAGCCTCTGTTTAACCTGTTTTCTGCTGTTGGTCCCAAAAATTGTACAACGAGGCGTATGAGCAATGTTCACAGACCCAAAAAATGTCGCCTGTAATTAGAGCAAAGCAAATTTAGCGGAAACTTGTGGATAAAGTTCAGCAAGAAACTAAAAAAAAGAAAAATGTTTCTCTATCCGAGGCAGAGAGAGTTTTTAAGGAGGCTTGAGAAAATATTCTATAAATTCTTATGCATAAATTTCAATTCTTTTTGCCACATGTTGTGTGTGTTGTGGAAGTTGTTAGATTCTCAGAACTTTTCTGCTTGGTTTGTTGTAGTTTTCATTCCACCAACTCTGCCCTTTTTTTTTGTTTTCCAATTAACAGATGTTTCAGCCGCCTAATTACGCCCAGGGAAAAATGTTTGTTTTGTTTTGTGGCTATTTTTATGCGCCTTTCTCTCGCGTTTTCTTGGCGTGATGAAAAATCTTTGCACATTTCAAAATTGTCACTCAGATGAAGATGGAAACGCTGAGAGGTGAGTGCTGAAAGCTGCAGCTTGGCCTCAGACATCTTGGCAGCCAAACAAATGGCTGAAACATGTGCAAAACTTTGCCAGAGTCGTCCGACGAGGCGTCGTCACTTCATCAGGCAAAAAGCCTTACGACGACCTCCAACCCCATCGACCAGGAAGACTTCTGGAATCATTTTTTGAATACCCTGTAATTGTAGAAGGGGATGATATATTGTTTAAAGTATCTAGTAAAAATATTGCGTGCCAAATTGTTTTAGTTTTGCCAGAGGGGATAAGCTTTATACCTTTTAAATAAATATAAATATAAATAGTCTCTTCTTCGAACTATTACAATTTTAGTTGCATTTTAAAAATTGTTTAATCTTCTTATAAATAAAATGCACTTTAATTGCCTAATCATTTCGGTTACATAGCTTCCAATACCTGAAGATTATACATATATCCTCTGGAATTATCCTTAGGTCTAGGGTATGTCATAGTCTGGGCTATATATACTCTCTCTCTCCCTTTCTCCCTGTTTACATGAAACGTGTTTGCAACATAAACATTCCGTATTCCATACTACCTATTCCCCGCCCCTTTGAGTAATTTTAATTACGCCTAAAAGAGCCGCCTAGCAGCACGTGAAGAAAGCTGAGAAAGAGCGAAAAGCCAGCTGCAAAGAAAAGAAAAATCTCCCATGCAACATTTTAGCCTACGTTTTGTGTAATTACACATAGTCGAGGAGGCTACGGTGGAAAATATGGAAAGGGGAGCAAAATACGGGAAATGTGGAGTTTTGCAGTCAGCATGAAGAGGTGGAGCTGGAGCTAAATACTGCACATGCACTCGACGGATACAGAATTAACAGTCGACGCCTCCGCATAGTTCATTATTCATCTGAATGTGGCAAAATAACGGGTTTCACAAATCTTTTCAAATGGCAGATAGTCCACAGAGAGACACATTATGTCTGGGTGGAGATTATAAATGAAGGAGATTTATAAATAAAGATGTCAAGCGATTTTAACTATGCTAAAAGTTGTAATTAAGCAAATGGGACAGTAGTTTAGATAGGTTAATTTTTTTAAAGAGAGAATGAAAGATTTTTTAAGAACTTTATATTTATCTGACGCCTGCCATTTCTAGGGCTAAATTTTCAAGATTCGGTTTAAATTCATAACTTCCCCTAGAGGCAGACGGGTGGTCATGATCCCATTCCTAACCCAAATCCGATTTCCAAATCCCAGTCCCAAAACGCTGAAACTCTGTTAAATTAATTAAGTGTGAGGCGATGGGGCGATGGACGAAGCGTGCCAGAGGAACTAAAGCCAATATCCATCGCAGTGGTTCAATATTTGTACAAATTTCTGCTTCGCTCTGCGTTTTTCTTTTATTTCTTGTTGTATTTTTTTTTTGTTATATCTCTATTTGCTTCGATCTTGGGTTCGCGGCGGGTGGCGGCGATTGAGTTATATGTGTTGAAAGTGCGGTCCACATGCAGTCCGAGTCGGAGGCGAGGAGTTGTCCGGTTCCGCAGTGAAATAGTGTATGGGCTTCCTTCTCGTTCCGACATTTGTTTATTTCTATTTTTGGGGCTTATAGAGTGCAGTGAAAGAGCCCTAAGAAAATAACATAGGAAACCGAAAAAAACAAGCCTGTTCCCTATGAAACAATTGAGATTTAATTGCATTTGGCTGACCTGAAAAGAAAAATAAAATAAACGCAAGTTTGTACTACTAAAGGGAGAAACTGCTGCTGTAGCGAGAGAAACCTTGCTGTGTTGACCCAATAAATTACACCTCCCCCTGGGTCATTATACGGCTTTCCGCCAGATGTTGCTGCTGCTGGAATTTGAATAATATCCTAGCTGGCAAAACAGAACTCAACAAAAAAAATCATTTTCAATTTACGTGCGAATTAAAAACAGAAACTTCTGCTGCCGCTTAAAGGCGGGCGAAGGGAAGGAAAGCCCAGTGGGTGGTAGGTGGGATTCGAATGAAATGGTGGTGGTTCTGATTCCTTTTGCCCTTTTTGCCTGCTCTCGCTTGCTGGGCGCCTAATTAAAACTCATTACCATAAGCATAAAACTCCATCATCAAAACTGCTGGGCTAAAAAAATGGAAAGCAAAACAAAGGAAGAAGCCAGCTCTAGCTGGGAATGCACTATAAAAAATTATTAGCATGTTTTTATGATTAATAATAAGAAGGAAAAGGTTGGGAAAAATAATTTTATATTTATGAAATCTTATTTATGATAAAATATGATAGATGAAGGTCTGAGCAAGCAAGTAATTGCCAGGAGGACGAATTTAAAAATGTCTTTAAATAATTTAGATAATTGCAATCAATAAATCACTCTACGATTTTATATATAATAGAAATATAAAGAAGAATAAAATTATAAATTTAAATTCAGTGCTGAGAAAGGAATAACTTAATTTTAAATACAAATCACGGGAGGAAAACATATGATATAAACAACAATTTTAAAATTATATAAAATAAAATTTAAGTATGAATAGTTTAATCTTTTCCTTAATTCCTACATTTTCTTTAAAATTTTCTCTTACAAAACGAAATTTTTTCCTTAGCAGACAGAAAATTAAAGTTGAAAAGAGAAATAGAAAAGCCAACTGGCCGGCAGGACTCTCAGGTTGTTTAACCTTTTCTTTGGCTAATGCAATTTCCTTGCCAGACGGCGACAAATTTGTTGTTGTTTCCTTTTATTTTGTCCTTTTTTGTGAGGGTGACTCTGCTGAACTATCCCCCTGCTCACGGCTGCCACCCCATGTCCTGGCTGAAAGTGAAAGCTACATGCGTGCAACGACCCCTTTCGCAGGCTCTACTCTGCGCGCTCTCTCTCTCTCTCTGTCGTCTCTCTGGCTGTCTGGCTATTCATTCTCCCTTTTCCGAGCTCATTTTTCTTGGCTGAAAAGTTTTCGTGCACGTGTGTGCAACAGTTTCGAATTCGTCCTGCCGACGAGTCCTGGGCGCCTGGTCGCGTTGCCGGCTCGCATTTTTGTGCCTCGTCAAAAAGGACGAAGCGATGAGTGAGAATAGAATCTCGTCCTCTCTCTCTCCGGTCGAGCTCTCCTCTCCGCTTTTGTAGTGGCCATTGAAACTCGACTCAAAAGTAAAGTTTTCCCTGCATTTTCCGACCATTGATAATGCCCAGATAAAAGGTGAAAGCAGGGGTGGCGGCCGGGTGGTTGAGTTTTAGTTTTTTGGCGTCTGCCTTTGTCCTGTCTGCAACTGTTGTGTTTTTTGTTGCCTTTTTGCCGGTTTTGGTTTTGGTTTTCGGTTTTTGGTTTTCCACTCGCACAACAACAGTTTCAAATGTGTGTTTTTGTTGTTGTGCGCTTTTCATCTCCAAGTGGAGCACAAAGAGATAAAGACAGAGAGAGAGAGAGAGAGTGGGAGTGGAAGGGTGGGGTGGAAAAACTTTGAATGCACAAGTGTGCGGGCCTAGGAAATGGAAGTGGAACATTTCCGGCAGGTATTGTGCAGCGGAAAATGCATATATTTAGTGCATATGCAACATAAATGCATTGATGATAACTAAATATTTAATTCTATATTTAAAATTCAGTTTAAGGCGAATTTAATTTGGGATATATTCATTTTAAAGTGAATGTTTAGGAAGTAAATCAAAAATTTATTAAGGTAGTTGAGAGTTTACAAAGTTTCCTTATAAATAATAAAGAATATAATTAAAATAATTATGAAAAGTAAGAAAGATATCCATATTTATAAAATTAAAGCTGAAAAAAAACCTTAAATTAAGTTATTTAGTTCTCCAAAATATTCTACAGATTCCTCTAAAGTTTATTTAATTTAAAGGTTAAATTCAACAGAAAAATTAAAACAAAAAACAGTTTATGAGCCTTCCCCTTCCGCAATTAAAATTCTGTATCTTGCCACAAAAGAATCCCCCACACACCCATGGTAACAACACAGTCAGCTTTGGTTTTCTTTGTTTACGAAAACTACGACGAGGGTGCAGTTTGCCAGCCGGGTTTCCGTGTCAAGCATCCTGTTGAGCATCCCGGTTAGGGGCAACTTTTCGCACTCTTTAAGAGTCCTTCGCCCGAGAGATAAGCTTAAAGTTAACCTTGGGAGAAATGCCCGCCTGCTGTGTGATTCTGAGCTCCCGTTCCCCACTCACCCCGAACTTATCGCTGCTGGATATTCGGAATATACTATATATACCATGCTGCATATTGACTGCGATACGCCTGCTAAACTTTCGCACCCTTTTAAGCGACGCCCTCAGGGGGTTGACTCGTCGTCATCGTCCTCGTCCCCGTCCTCGTCGTTTGTCTGGGGAAAGTCCTGCGTTTGTTGATCGTTACAGTAAATCATTTGAAATGAAATTTCACTTCCACTTGATGGGTATTCCTGCACGGGGAGAAAAAAGGGCGAAACTTATGGTTTATAATCCCTTGAAATTATTAAAAAATGTAGCTTTTAAATTGGGGTTTTCTAAAATTAAAAAAATAACTTACTTAAAAATCCTACATAACCATAAAGTTAAATAAACTTTATAATATAGCAACCTTCATAATCAAAATTTCGAAAGCCTAAATTAAAAAATAGTTTGGGTTGTGATTTGTCTTCAAAATTTATATATAAAATTCATCATTATTAAAGGAAGATATTTTCGAGCATCCTAGGTGAAACAAAGCTCTTTTTTTTCTTAAAGTTTAGACTGAGTTTTTCCTCATTTTCCACTTCATTTTTTTAGCTTGAATATTACGCTTTTCCTCAGTGTTTTTCCTGTCCCGTTGCCACCCTCCTGGTAACTAAGTGGATTGCGCGTGGAAATGGGAAAACATGTGACCAGCACTCCCACAGGGGATGGGTGGTGTTTGTGGCTCTCAAACCTTAGACTTTTCCTGGGTGGTTTTTTTTCTGGGCTGCGTCGTCTTGCTGCTGCTTTTTGGCAAGCCAAAGTTTTCTATTAGACAACGGGGTGATTTCCACAGCGTCAGCTAGAATAAAAAGGGAAACTGGCTTCGCTCTGTGTGGCGGCATATCGGTAAGTTGAGGTCATTTATTATGCTCATGACACCTTCCATCCTTCTCCGTTCCGGCTTCCTTTTTGGGTGATTTGCCGCCTGGCAACATTTGTTATCTGGGTATCCCCCGCCATCGCTGTTGCTGTTACTTTCCCGCTCCCCATTCCATTTCCATTTCCCACTTCCCATTGTTGTCTGCCGGCAGCAGGGCAAAATTATGCAGCAATTCATAAAAATGGCTGGCAGAAGAATCCCCATTGCCGTTACTTTAATGCCTTTATGTTATTTTAACATAGATTTTAGCTACGGTCTATCGATTAGATCCAGGAACCACCAAGAAGGGGTGACCAAAACCAATCCAAGCTCCATGGCTGCGATGTGTGTGGTTTTTTTTTTGTTTATGGCTGTCATTTTGCGTGGCATTTTAATGGAATATATGTATTTTTTTTTGAGAGGAGGAAAGGTGAGGAATTATGGTCCTGTAGGATCTCTGGGGCGGAGGGAAACTTTATGGACTGACGATGGCCTGATTGAAAAGTGAAATATGTTTATTTTATGGGTATTTATAGGTATTACTTATTTAATTTGAGTAATAAAAATGTATTACAATTTATTGATCAATTTAAATGTGGTTTTATCCGATAAAAAGTAATAAATAACTTTATCAACAATTAAAGCTTTAAAGTTGAATTAACGCCATATTTATGGAAAAGTTTATAGAAAGAGATTTATTTTTATATATTTAGAAATTTATAGAAAATAAAAATATTAAGCAGTAAATATTATTTTTGAAATACTTTAAGCTTTTCCTTCTTTCTGATTATTTTGAAAAAATATAAATATATTTGAACTAAAAAGAATAACTTAATAAAATTCACATAAGATAAGCCCCTTTTCCACTATAATCTCCACTTATTTATTTCATATTTCAATTATCTGCACAGTGTGATCTTTATCCCTTGTCCCCCATCAAATCTTAAGCCGTTTTATCTGCCACAATTTCAATTAACTGAAATGGTCTTCAGACCAAAACAAATCCGAGCCAAACAGTTGTCATGCCAGTCACATAGCCACCCAGAATGGAGACCCACAACGAGCGCCCCGCGACAGACAATTAAAAAGGGAAACCACACAGACTGTGGGCCAATTTAGATAAGCCCCAGGATCTAGGGAAGCAGGACTCGCAGGACTTGCGACTCCCCATTCGCAGCTCTATCTCTGCGCCACACTCAATTCATATCTTGTGCAACATAACAATTAGTAGAGGCCATAAAGCGAGGCAGTCGAGCACAGACAATAAAATAAGAGGAAGTTTTGGGGGAAAATATGTGTAGAGGCCCCAATGGAAGTAAACTCTGTTTACATTCGCCTGTCGAAAAAATGTGCACTAAAGTATCTAAATTTATAAGGGAAATAAACAAACCAGGCAGCACTCCATATACTGCCCGGTATTTGTGTGTGCACAGCAGATGATGCATTTAACTGGGCAGCGGCAATTTATGAGCGCACAAAAAACGAACAGAATATAAATACAAAATTCAGATTTAGATTTGAAACGAACTGAAAAAAGAGGAACTTCCAACTTGTTTGCTTTCAATTAGTGCCGAACTTTCGGATCGTTGATCTGGCCCCGAGAATTATCTAAATAAACAGGGAACGGGGCAGAGACAGAGGTATCTCGGCATCGGCATCGGCATCGGAACAGCGGCTATAAAAAACCTCACAAAAAGCTGAGGGGGGGAAATAGAGGTAGTCGTTGCAGGGAACTAATGCATATTTTCCTCTAATTTTCTCTCCAAAAATGTGTTAAATGTTTGCGTAAATAAAACAGTCAGCCAGTCAGGGAATGGGAACTCCACAGCTTCTGCCACGCCCGTATCCCAGCTCGGTTTAGGTTTGAGTTTGAGTTTGGTTTCAGGTTCTGTTTCGGGTTTACTTGCATTCGCCGGTAGCCGCGCTTCGTTTGTTTTATTTTTTGTATTTTTTTCCAACGAATCGCTGTTAGCTGGTTAGGCTTTGGTTTTCACTGTTTGGTATTCAGAATTTGGTATTTGGTTACCATGTCAAGTGGCAAGTTGCACTCCTGAGCCGCACAGTGTGCGAGTTCCAGGAATGTGGAAGTGGATAGAGATGGGCAGTGTTCTTGCATCGTTAGAATTGCTCTGGAAAATTGGTCTAAAATTAAAGCAAACAAGGTTAAAAGACAGCTACAGAAGCAGAGCTAAAGTAGAGTGAATATTATCCCAAAGAAGGAAAAAAAGTTACAGGTTAAGTAAAAATTGTATGCAAATGTCTAGATAAATATATAATTTAGATAACTATATTTTAAGATTTTTTAATATTCGTTTATTATAAGAATATCCTTTAACTAACTCAATTTGTATCTTTATTTTTACAGAACGCGTCCTCCGTTACTGTGAGTCACCCTCCGTGGGCACCTGCTGCACCTACGGCATGGAGACCCGAATGGCCATGCAGTCCCGCCAGCAACTCGAGGGTCATACCAAGGAGCACATCTCTAGGATGTCGGGCATCTTAGGAAGCAAGGCGACCAAGTTCAAAGGTAGGTTACGTCAATGAACCACTCGAAGATGTCACCGAAGCCTATGATTTGGGCTTCTTTTTTTTTTTTGTGGAGTGTCAAGTGGTTCTGCCCGCCAGAGCTGATCTATGGATTCCAGATCAAGATGCAGAGATAAAAATGATGATGATGCGGGCCTCGAGTTACAGACAATGTCAAGTGGCAATGACTACCAACGACAATGCGGATGTAGCAGTTTGTTCGTTGGGTATTTTTGCCACTGAAGCGGATGCAGGCCAGAAATAAAACCAAACTCCAAACAAACTCTAATAGCAGCGGATGTACCTCCTACCCTGTGTAAATATTTCACTAATTTGTCTCTTCCCCTTTTGCAGAAATCTTCACCGCTCTCTTAAAAGAGTCCAGGACGCAGTTCAACAGCATGTTCATCCGTACCTATGGCGTGATCTACGAGCGAAATTCGTATGTCTTCTCGGATCTGTTCAAAGAGCTGGAGACGTACTTCGCCAATGGGCGAGTGGATCTGCTGGAGGTCATGGATAAGTTCTTCAATACGCTGTACCAGAAGATGTTCACCGTGCTGAACACACAGTACACCTTTGACGAGAAGTGAGTAACATAATCTAGACGTAATCGAGACCGAAACTCCCAAGCGAATCCGATTTTAGAGGTCTAAAGCTAAAGAGGCCTAAAGACAAAACGTGTGAAACCGCAAAGTGTCTCTGCTGGGTCTGTCTGAGATTTGCTGGCTGGCGGTCGAAACTTTGACACGGTCGGTGTGCGATTTCAGTTAACGATTCCGATATACGAGTAAATGGCATATATCCTATAGAGAACATTAAAGTTGCTCTGGTTTTTTTGGATTGCGGTTGAATCGCTTACAGAGAAAAGAAAATGAGGAAGTTGAGGAGAAGTTTAAGGGGGACTTAGGAATACCCTGGAAGTTAGTGAAATATAAACAATTAAGATATGAATATTGATCTCAATAATATAATATAATCTTATAAATGATTCCAAAACTAACCTTTGTCCATTATAAATATATTAAAAAGTCATGTGGGGGCTTAGGTTCTAATTATTCCGATAATTAGAAATCCATATCAATATCTCTTATAGAAATCTATCAAATTAAATCCATACTCAATCTAAAAATCTTCATAAACACAACCTTATATCTCCTCACAACCCACTATATTATACTACCTACTGCATATCATTCTCGCCAACGATTTATTCATCCCAATCCCAGATAACCAACCACCACCTATGCCTGGCCATAGCAGCTCCCCTTTCCAAGCCAATCCAATCTCATAACGCAAACCAAAAACCGAAAACCGCACTTTATGCCAGTTCCTGTGTCAGCTGCTCGCATTTCCGCACAAAAATGGATGGCGTAGAGCGAAAATTGCGCCCACTTGGCTCATTGCCCTGGAACGGGAGGTCTCCGGTAACCGGCAACGGCGACGACTTGGCCAAATGACTTTTGGTCGCTTGCCCGTCCTGGGCTGTTCTCCTGACCCTCCTTCTTGTGTCCCCCCTCCCTTGGGCTGGGCTCGTGTTACCCACGCGCTTTCCTCCAATTGATGCCCCGCTGCTGACTTGGCTCCATCTCCGTCTCCAACTTCAACTCCAGCGATTCGCTTTTATTGTCATCGTTTTAGTTTGTCGTACGTGCTTTGGCACATCGTCCGTTTATTGCCATTGGACAGCGGCGGCAGCAACGACAACAACGATGTCGCGTAATTGCCGCCACTTGCCCAGCTCCCCGCCTCGTATAACACTGGGAGAAAGGGAGCCTATAAAATCAAGAATACAACTAAAAAGTTGACTGGCCTTTGGGCTTAAAATTTCATAATTTTGCATGATTTTAGGAATCAAACTTGAGGATTAAGTTATTTGCATAATATTAATTTTTCCTTTAAATTTCCTTATTATTTTCATAGAAAATACCTTTGAATTGGAAACTTTTTCCAGTGTAAACCCCCTCATATTTGTTTGTGGCTGATGTTTGCTCTGTGCGGTTGGTTGGTCGCTTGAACGGCGCTGGTTTTGCCCTCAGAATGGATCACATGCCCCCATGGCACAAACCCCCTCCCTGTTCCATCTGGACTTGCAGCTGAGGGTCTCTCCTGCTCACTTAATGAGTGGGTAGCTCAAGCAGTTAGTTTTCGGGGGAATGGAAACTATGGGAAATCAACGGGTGTCGTTGTTTGGGCATAACTTTGATATGCGATATGGCCAAAATATGAAGCGACAAATGGAATGGCACATAAAAGAACGAATAGCGTGTCGAGGGAGGTGATATATGTATGTAAGAGCTTCCATAGAAGCTCACAAGGTTGTTTATTTAAGAGAAATTATTTCAATATAATTTTTTAAGGCTGTATGGTATTTAAAAGAAAAGGCAAAGGCTTATGACTGTCCAAAAGAATGAAAAATAACTAAGTTTGTTGACACATTATTTTTCATTTAAATCTTTTCCAATTACCTTTAATAAAAATGCAGAAAAATATTCTGTAACAGTATTTATTTTTTGATTTTTGAAAGGTTCTTCTAAGCCTAGGATAATCCCCTGATTTCATACTTCTCAAACCGCCCTCCCATCAAGGAGCTGCAGCAGCAGCTGGTGCTGCCGCTTCACTGATCTGTCACCTCGGTGAATGCAACTTGCAGTAATTTCTAAATTGTTTAGCCTAAGTAGAGGGGGCCAACTGCCAACTGCCAACAACAGAGGCAACAACTGCTGCTGCTGGTGGTGGCTCGAACCGGCGACTTCTTGACCATAAGGCCGAGGGCAGCCGTACAAGTGCAATGACTGTCATGCCTGATGACCAAGTCGGAGCACACATATTCCCTGCCACTGAGGTGCTATTGGGAGCTACAACTTTTCCAGCACATGGCTGGAGCGGCAACTATTTTTATGATTATTCCGCATAAAAATTTTAGTTGTTGCTCCGGCAGAGTAGAGTCAAAGGCAAGGCATAGCGAAGGCGTTGAGCCGTGCCATTTACAAGCGGAGATTTCCGCCGCCTCACACTCGATGAAAAATTAATGAAAATAGTTTTTGTAAAACATTCCTTACTCATTTCCCCATTTTCTTTTCTTTTTCCATACAGCTACATGCGATGCGTCAGCGAGCACATGAAGGAACTGAAGCCTTTTGGGGATGTGCCGGACAAACTCTCCGTCCAGATCAAGCGCTCTTTTGTGGCCACTCGCACCTATGGCCAGGCCCTGGCCACGGCCTCTGAGGTGGCCAAGAAGGTGTTGAATGTAAGTAGCAATACATTTAAGTTCCATTAAACTCTTACTAACTTTTTAAACTATTTTCCAGGTGCGTCTGAATGCCGACTGCACGGGTGCCTTGACCAAGATGCAGCACTGCGGCGCCTGCAAGGGGTACACGGAAAAGCCCTGCACCAACTACTGTGTGAATGTGATCAAGGGATGCCTCCATTACCAGCACGAGTTCGATTCCGAGTGGGAGAACTTTGCTTTGGCCATGGATAAGGTGGCCGAACGTCTGCTGGGATCCTTCAACATTGTGATGGTGGTGGAGCCCCTCAACATCAAGATCTCCGAGGCCATCATGAACTTCCAGGTGAGTTCTTGCAGGAATATATTTAAAATTTATAAATTATATCATTAGCATTAGCATAAACCAATAGCAATTTGTAACTCGTTTTGGGGGCCCCAGAAGCAGCTGGAACCCCTAAGTTATGTGCGCATAAAACTGTCAGTGCTTGCGAGTGGTTTATATGCGTGTTGGTTCTTTAATTCGCATACATTTTAAACGAGTCTCCCCTTGGCAAGAGTAATAGTTGGGGAAACCCGCTCAGAGATGGTGGCAATTGATAGGAGGAGTCGGTGACAGGTCAGAGAAGATACTTATAGAGCTTAAGAATTAAAGAAATATTTAATTGGAAAAAGTAATCATTAGTTGAGAGCAATAATATATCTAAATAACTTTAATTCTACAAATATATTTCTAAAGTATGATTTATTAGCTTGGAATCCCTTGAATATATAAATCCATTTAGTTATTTTTTATTCATTAAATGTTTCAACCCTAAAACTAACACCTCAATCATATAAATTTCCTGTAAAAACTAACCTAAATATTTATGCCTGACATATTTACACAGAAAGCAAAAGAATAATTTACACTCGGATGGCCATAACTTATTGAATTTTAATTACTGCAATATTTTAAAACCCCTGCCGGCCTTTCCCCCTCTTTGAGTTCGGTGGAACTATCGCTTGACTTTTGTTTTGTTTGTCATTTTTACGATTTATTTGCACAACATTTGGCTCGCATATGAATTTAATTTATATTTCCATTTAAAATTTATACATTTCTTTTTTCAACCGCTCGGTTCTTCTGTTTGTCTGTTTGTAGCATCTACATATATCTATTGTTGCTGTTTTTGTTTGTGTTTCGTGGATGTTGTTGTGCGGCATTTGGCTTTTAATGTGTTTACTTTTTGCCCGTGCTGACGGCCCCATAAAAGGCCAACAACAAAACAAATGCAAAATGCGAAATAGTATTCAATTTTAATTTTGATTAGCTTCTTGAACCGACTCCGACTGACGAGAAACCGCTTTTGATGATTGCCATCAGGGTCGACAGTTATGATGATTCCACTCCTGCCCTGACCCAAGCCTCGTAATTAGAGGAACTGTAAACGGTTGGGAACTGACATGGGAGATATGGGCGAGCTGATAAGGAGAAGTGACTCTTCTGTGAGTCCCAGAGGTCTCTGCTCGCTCAAGTGGCCACTGATGGGACATAATGAGTAGCCGCTCGAAATCAATTCTTATCTGCAGAATGGGTCAATAAAAACCAGCTATAAATAGCCATTAAGGAGCCACACACTCGACGGGGTGTGAATGGAATTGCTGTTGAGTGTGGCGCAACTGGTTTCGAGATCTAAAATTAAAAGCAAGCTTTCTAATTTCTACAATAATTAAACGCAAATATTACATATCCAATAGCTTTCACATTTTCTAACATTAAACTTTTATATTTCTCTGCAGGATTCTGGCCAGGACATCACCAGTCGCGTGTTCCAGGGCTGCGGCAAACCCAAGCTAAAGAAAATGAAGCGTTCCATTAACCCCAAGCTGCAGGGCGTCCAGGTGCTCAATGCCAAGAGTCCCGTGGAGGCGGACACCCTGGACATTGATGCCACTCTGGATGAAGCAATTGTGCTGAGAGAGCGCAGAGCAGCTGAGCCAGGCTCGCAGGAGAGCTCGGGTCAGCAGTCGCAGGAGCAGACTGGAGCAGGAAAAGGTGGCAATGGAGGAGGCAACAACGGCAATGGAGGCGGAAATGGTGGCAATGGAGGCAATGGCGGAGGTGGAGGAGGCAACAACCGGCGGCAGCAGCAGCGTCGCAAACAGCAGCAACAGCGGCGAAAGCAACAGAATAATCGCGATGACAACGATGACGATGATAACGAAAGCGGCGGCGGTGGACGCGAGCCCATACTAGACCGAATCGTGAGGGATATACGTCAGCGGGTGAAGGACTACAAAAAGTTCTGGTCCAACTTGCCACACTCTGTCTGCAGCAACGAGGATATAGCCTCCAGCTCCGATGTGGATGGCATGTGCTGGAATGGTCACACTATCGACAGGTGAGAATCCATTTAAATAAATTGACGAAAGCCTTAGTAAACCCAATTTCTCATTGCAGATACATGCATTCGATCACCACCGAGCATGGCTCCAATCCGGAGTTCAGTGGCAATCCCGCCAGTACCAAGCAAACCGCTCAGATGTCCTCGCAGCTGGCACATCTAAAGAATGCCATTAGTCACCTGCGGAATGCCTACAATGGTCAGGATGTGGAGTGGACCGAGCTGGGTAAGACTCCCCAAAGACATGTCTTGGTAACAATTTTACTGACAATTTATTTCCTTTTATAGAAGAACCCTATGCGGGTAGTGGCGCTGGCTCTGGCTCTGGCTCTGAAGACGATGAGGACGACGACGATGGCTCTGGCCTGGGTCCGTTTGAGCCCAGTCACAAGCCAGACATAGATCGTCCTACGGTGGATGCGGACAACGATGACGACGAGGATGGAGCCCGGCCGCAGGTGCCCACACACACCTCACGGCCTATGGGTGGAGTGGATGACAAGAATCCGTTGATTCACACCACCCACTTTGACCAGGACCACAACACGATCGAGGAGGATCGTGGTCAGCGCGGCGGCGACGATGAGGATTCGGATGAAGGCCATAACGATGACGTTGACGATCATCGCTCGTCCAGCGCTCCGGAGAAAATGACGCTTCGTCGCGCTCTGGTTGTTTACCTACTGCCGCTGTATATGGCGTGGTTCGGCGGAGTCTGCGCCGATTTGCTGTGATTACCCAACGTGCGAAGTGCATCCCCATGCACCTACACCACCCACACCTCTCAGTCATTCATCCGTGAAGCAAAAATGTTATTAGCAGAACTACAAGCATACGAAACATACAACCCCTACATATATACGAAATGCGAGTCCAAAATTTTATAAAAACTTTTGAAAGAAGCAATCAAAACGCGAAACGAGAAAGGTAAACCAGGCTTTCGAACTTTTTACGGTCGCTCCAAGAACTAAAAATCATAAAAATCATGAGTTAAAATTTAAAAATTTGAAATTCTTGACGACCGTAAAAATCGGAAGAAGGTTTATTTTAGAGCGTAGAGTAGAGAAGTTTTAGAGGAGAGAGAATACGTAACGAGCCCATATTCTAGTTTAGTAAGACCCGAAGAACCCCTGGGTCCCTGTCCCCCACATTATCCCCTAGACCTAAGTGCGAAATTGTAATTTGTAAGTCGGAGAGCGAGTGAATGAAGCGTCGAGTGCGTGAATGAATGAATGGGTGAGTGCCACGGAGTGAGTGCCTGTTCAATGTGATCGTTTAGCAAAAATTAACTATAATTAAACACTTTAGCCCCTAGAATTGACACATAAATACAATATTTAATTTGTATTATATTTATATATACAAACAAAACAACACGCGAAAACCAATTAGGGCTCGAACACGAACAGCAATAACTAATGTCTCTCTAACTGATAATGCTTAAGCCTAAAATGATTATATTTACGTTTAACTTTTGACCATAGAAAAAGCGTCCGAGCCACAGCTTTGTCCTTTGTAATTTTGTATCTTTCGTAGAACACAGGCGTACGTAGCCCAGACTTTTGCCAGCCATTTGTAAGCGCATTTCAAACTGCAAACAAGAAAGAAACAAAACACACAGTTTAAGCCTAAAGCATATTATTTATTTTTGATTTTTTATCAGTTTTTATATTGTATGTATTAAAACGAAATGAAAAAAGAAAAAAATACAAAAAATAACAATGAATTTGTTATGGTGTTTTATTTATTTATTTAAAAATACATATTTTGCCACCTGGTTTTGTGATAAATGAGAACTAGGAGGCGCTGCAAATTTTAAATGAACTGCTTTAATCAAGCAGTGTTTCAGAATCATGTAAAATTACATTTACATGATTATATTTAATCATTAGTTTCCTGTTGGCCAAGTTATGATAATTGAAATTCCCAAAAAATGAGCCAACAAAATTTTTCAAATTTTGTAAGGGGTTGCATCGTCAAAATTCAAAACAATTAAATCGTTTGTTTATTGAAAAAGTAAGTATGCAGATTTGTTAGCCTTTTGAAAACTAGCATAGAACAGCTTTCCGATTCAAAATTAGTTTCCTGTTGGCCAAGTTATGATAATTAAAATTCCCAAAAAATGAGCCAAAAAAATTTTTCAAATTTTGTAAGGGGTTGCATCGTCAAAATTCAAAAAAATTAAATCGTTTGTTTATTGAAAAAGTAAGTATGCAGATTTGTTAGCCTTTTGAAAACTAGCATAGAACAGCTTTCCGATTCAAAATTTGTTTCCTGTTGGCCAAGTTATGATAATTGAAATTCCCAAAAAATGAGCCAAAAAAATTTTTCAAATTTTGTAAGGGGTTGCATCGTCAAAATTCAAAAAAATTAAATCGTTTGTTTATTGAAAAAGTAAGTATGCAGATTTGTTAGCCTTTTGAAAACTAGCAT